>JAAAKG020030391.1:0-19644 GCA_010014905.2 Druon quercuslanigerum
ATGATTCTACGAAATTTTAACGAGAAAAACATCCCTGTAGATAATGACAGGCTACTTAAGGAACCCCATGTAACGGATAAGTTATTGTCTTGATCAAACCTCTGACTAGAACACGTCACTATGTTCAATTTTTGCTGAATAAATTCCTTTTATCCAAATTATACATTTTACTTTTTACTGCAAATAATTTCGAAACTATTTACATCGGATTAGTTTTCAGTGTAAGGTACCTACTCAAAGGTGCATCTGTTGCAAAAGGGTTTTTAACATTTCTAGAATTTTGTATTGATCTTCGCTAAGGGTCGACATTCCCCTTTGATAAGGGAAGTTATTAGCTGTTTCTAAGGGTTGTTATTGATCCCTGCTTTCGAGTTGTATAGATCGTTGCCAAGGGATGTTAATAATTGTTTCTTCTGGACAATAATGAACGTTGCTAATAGTTGTTACTGTCTATTTTTGATTGACAGAGGTGGTTATTAGATGCTGCTAAGGGTTGTTATTGACCGTCACTACTGGGGAGTGTTATTAGTCGCTGTAAGGGATTGTCATTAATCGTAGCTAGATGATATTTTTGATAGTTGCTAAGAGTTTTTATTGTCTATTGCTAGGAAGTTAAATTGATCGTTACTAAGGAAGGATGTTGTCAGTTGCTAAAGGTTCTGAATGTCTATTGCTAGAAAGTTTTTTGTGATTTTTTTATTTTCTATTGGTCTTTGGTGAGGGTTGTTATCGACCTTGCTAAAGTTTATTATTGCCCACTTCTGGGGAGTTGTATCGAATCTGCGAAGAGTTCGTATTGTCCGTTGATAGATGTTATTTTCCGTTGCTAAGGGTTGTTATTTACCTTTGCTATTGTGCTGTATTGTTTCCAACGGTTGTTTAACCATTTCTTATGGACAATAATGACCGTTGCTAAGGGAGGTTATTGTCTATCACTACGGAGTTGTATTAATATATACTAAAGGTTATTATCCTTCCTGGACAGAATACGTTATTGGCCGTTTTTAATGATTTTGATTAACCATTGCTAGAAAATGTTATTGAGTGTTACCGGGAATTGACATTACCCGTTGCAAGGAGGTATTATTGAACATTACTAAGGATTTTTCTTGACTATTGTTACGGAGTTGTATTGACCGTTGCACAGGTTTGATATTTTCACTTGATAAAATGTGTTATTGTCCATTGTTAAGGAGTCGAATTTATCGTTGCTGAAGTTTATTATGGTTCACTGACAGCAAATATTATTAGCTGCTCCTAAGGGTTGTTATTGACTATTGCTACTAGTAGACATTATTGATCGTTGCTGGGGATTTCCATTAACCGTTGCTAGCGGATATTATTAAACGTTGCTAAGGATTTGATTTTGTTTATTGGTGCGTAGTTGTATTCAATGTTGCTAAGGGAGGACATTGTCTGTTGCTAGCGTATATTATGATCTGTTGATCAGGGTGGTTTTTACTTTTGCTAGGGACTTTTATTGATCGTTGCTAAAGGTTAACATTGTTCATTACCAGAAGATGTTTGAGTGTTGCTAAAGGGGCTGTATTGATAATTTCTGAAGTTTGTTAATAACCGTTGCAAAAGGGTGCCATTGACAGTTTCTAGGGGGTGTTAATGACAATTTTTATGGAATTTTTATAGAACGTTGCTATGTGTTGTTGTTTTTTGTTCATAAGGGATGTTATCAGCTGTTGCTAAGGGTTATCAATTGTTTGTTGCTAGGGACTGGTATTAATAATTACTAAGGATAGCTATCAACCGTTGCTAATATTTTTTATCGTCTATTGCTAGGGAAGTGTATTGCTACTTGATAAAGGGTCCTATTTATATTGCTGTGGAGTTGTATTTATCTTTGCTAAGAGTCATTATAAGCTGTTTCTAGGAAGTTGTATTAATAATTTTTTAATAGTTTTTATTGGCCGATATTAAGGGTTGTTATTCACTATTGTCAGTGGATGTTTTTAAGCATTTCTAGGGGTCTTTATAGATCATTGCTGGGAATTTGTTATTGTCCATTGTTATAAAATTGTTTTTTTCATTGCTAATTGTTGTTATTTTCCTTTATTAAGCCAACAAAAACGCAGAGAATACCTTTCCGCTTTGTTTTAAATATTGAGAATATTTATCACAATGTTTCTAAAACTAATTATTCATACAACATGAGAGCTTACTGAAATTCTTATGTATGTCTAATAAATAGACACGTGCAGATCATATTGACAAGGTTTCATTCCAAATGTTCATGATGCGAACTCACTTATTTCAGATTCGACATTTAAAAAAAAATTTTGTTGATAATTTTCAACCTTCTAAAAAATTTTGATACTTATTAGTCTGAGACAAAAAAATATTTCTAGCATCCCTAAAAGTAAATAATGGATCAATGGACAATTAATAATGCATATTTAGGGTCTTAATTCCACCAAAAATATTTGACAACATATATCATTAGCTTAAATATTTTCATAGAATAATGCGATGGTGTAACAATCTTAAATCTTAAAACAAAACTTAAAACTGTCGAAAATAATAATTAGGTCATAATGTGAAATCGTAAACAGGATGTTGTCTCTCTTCAATTTAAAAATAACACTATCTAAATATTTGAACAAATTTAAACAACGTTACAAATTTTTATAATCTTGAAATGACGAGGGATAAGTGCGCTTGAAATTAATTATACACATTCATGATGTTCAAACGCTACTTTCGAACAGAATACTGTTTTTTATTTTCAAAATTTTTATAATTGTACATTTTTTTTAATTATTTATAGAAAATTCCAATCATTTAGCATAAATCGATTTAAGATTTTATATAGCTTTTTTCTTACGCAAAAGATAGAACACGTGAAGGAGACAAAATATAAAAAATCCCGCTAAATAAATTTTTTGTACAATGTAGAGAACGTAAATCAATAATTCCAAATAAAATAATTAAAAATGGATAGTTTTTAATTTAGCAATTTCCAAGCTCCCAACTTTGTCATTTTGAATCTCTTGAAGATTTCTCGGAATTTTAAATAGTTGCTAAAAATCTATCCGAATTTTTTTGTAATTTTTAAAAGTTCCCTAAGATCCTTAAAATCCTTTTAAATTCATTCAAATGATCAAAATCTATTTAAACATCGTGAACATTTTTTAAATGACTTTAAATATTTCTAGTATTTTACAATTTTTTTCAATTCCCTGAAACTTTTTAAAGCTCTTTAAAATTCCTTGGAGTTTTTACAAATTTCCCAAAAATTTTAAAATCCTTTGAAATTTCTTCAAATAATTAAAGTCTACTTAAGAAATCTGAGAATATTTTTCAATTTCTTATAATATTTCCAATGATTTGATATTTGTTGAAACTTTCTGAAATTTTTTCAAGCTCTTTAAAATTCCTTGCAATTTTTACAAATTTCCTAAAAACTTTAAAACTCTTTGAAATTTCTTTAAAATATTTAAAATTGTTTTTAAAATTGTTTAGAAATTACAACAATAAGTCGTAGAATCTTTAAAATCGTTTGGAATTCCTGCTAATTATTAAAATCTACTTAAGAAAGCTGAGAATACATTTTAAATTTCCTAAAATATTTCCAGTGCTTTGATATTTGTTGAAATTTCCTGAAACTTCTTAAAGCTCTCTAAAATTCCTTGGAATTTTTAAAAATTTCCTAAAAACTTAAAAATCCTTTAAAATTTCTTCAAAACATAAAAACGTATTTAAAATTGCTTGGAATTTATAAAATTTCGTAGAATCTCTAAATTCTTTTGGAATTCCTTCAAATTATTAAAATCTACTTAAGAAAGCTGAGCATATTTTTAAATTTCTTAAAATATTTCCAATGCTTTGAAATTTGTTAAAATTTTCTAAAATTTTGTAAAGCTCTATTGTATAAAATTCCCTGGAGTTTTTACAAATTTCCTAAAAACTTTTAAATTCTTTGAAATTTCTTCAAAATATAAAAAAGTATTTAAAATTTCTTAAAATTTACAAAAAATTTCGTAGAATCTTTAAATTCTTGATAAACTCCTTCAAATTATTAAAATCGACTTAAGAAAGCTAAGAATATTTTTAAATCTTTTTAAAGTTTTTTAAAGCTCTTTGAAATTCCTTGGAGTTTTTACAAATTTTCCAAAAACTTTAAAAACCTTTGAAATTCCTGCAAAATATTTAAAATTGTATTTAAAATTCCTTGGAGTTTACAAAAAAATCGTAGAATCTTCAAAAACTTTGGCATTCCTTCAAATAAAATTCCTAAAATTTTTAATTTCAGTAAAATATTTGCAATGCTTTGAAATTTGTTGAAATTTCCTGAAACTTTTTAGGGCTCTTTAAAATTCCTTGGAATTTCTAAAAATTTCCTTAAATCTTTAAATTCTTTTCAGTTTGTTCGAAATATAAAAATGTATTTAAAATTTCTTGAAATTTACAAAAAATTTCGTAGAATCTTTAAATTCTTTATAAATTCCTTCAAATTATTAAAAACGACTTAAGAAAGCTGAGAATATTTTTAAATTCACTAAAATATTTGCAATTACTTGATATTTATTGAAATTTTTTGCAATTTTTTAAAGCTCTTTAAAATTCCTTGGACCTTTTACAAACTTTCTAAAATCTTTAAATTCCTTTGAAATTTCTTCAAAAAATAAAAAAATTAATTAAAATTGCTTGAAATTTACCAAAAATTTCGTAGAATTTTTAAATTCTTTATAAATTCCTTCAAATTATTAAAATCAACTTAAGAAAGCTGACAATATTTTTAAATTCAATAAAATATTTGAAATGCTTTGAAATTTATTAAAATTTTCTGAAACTTTTTAAGGCTCTTTGAAATTTCTTGGAATTTCTAAAAATTTCCTATAATCTTTAAATCTTTTTTTATTTCTTCAAAATATAAAAACGTATTTCAAATTTCTTCAAATTTACAAAAAATTTCGTTGAATCTTTAAATTCTTTATAAATTCCTTCAAATTCTTAAAGTCTATTTAAGAAAGCTGAGAATATTTTTTAATTTACTCAAATGTTTCCAATCCATTAAAATTTGTTGAAATCTCCTGAAAACTTTTTAAGCTCTTTAAAATTCCTTGGAATTTTTACAAATTTTCTAAAAACTTTAAAATCCTTTAAAAGTTCTTTAAAATATAAATACTTATTTAAAATTGCTTGAAATATACGACAAATTTCGTAGAATCTTCAAATTCGTTTGGAATTCCTTTAAATTATTGAAATATACCTAAGAAAGCTGAGAAAATTTATAAATTCCCTGAAATATTGCCAATGCTTTGATATTTGTTGAAATTTCCTGAACCTTTTTAAGGCTCTTTAAAATTCCTTGGAATTTCTAAAAATTTCCTTAAATCTTTCAATTCTTTTCAGTTTGTTCGAAATATAAAAACGTATTTAAAATTTCTTGAAATTTACAAAAAATTTCGTAGAATCTTTAAATTCTTTATAAATTCCTTCAAATTATTAAAAACGACTTAAGAAAGCTGAGAATATTTTTAAATTCACTAAAATATTTGCAATTACTTGATATTTATTGAAATTTTTTGCAATTTTTTAAAGCTCTTTAAAATTCCTTGGACCTTTTACAAACTTTCTAAAATCTTTAAATTCCTTTGAAATTTCTTCAAAAAATAAAAAAATTAATTAAAATTGCTTGAAATTTACCAAAAATTTCGTAGAATTTTTAAATTCTTTATAAATTCCTTCAAATTATTAAAATCAACTTAAGAAAGCTGACAATATTTTTAAATTCAATAAAATATTTGAAATGCTTTGAAATTTATTAAAATTTTCTGAAACTTTTTAAGGCTCTTTGAAATTTCTTGGAATTTCTAAAAATTTCCTATAATCTTTAAATCTTTTTTTATTTCTTCAAAATATAAAAACGTATTTCAAATTTCTTCAAATTTACAAAAAATTTCGTTGAATCTTTAAATTCTTTATAAATTCCTTCAAATTCTTAAAGTCTATTTAAGAAAGCTGAGAATATTTTTTAATTTACTCAAATGTTTCCAATCCATTAAAATTTGTTGAAATCTCCTGAAAACTTTTTAAGCTCTTTAAAATTCCTTGGAATTTTTACAAATTTTCTAAAAACTTTAAAATCCTTTAAAAGTTCTTTAAAATATAAATACTTATTTAAAATTGCTTGAAATATACGACAAATTTCGTAGAATCTTCAAATTCGTTTGGAATTCCTTTAAATTATTGAAATATACCTAAGAAAGCTGAGAAAATTTATAAATTCCCTGAAATATTGCCAATGCTTTGATATTTGTTGAAATTTCCTGAACCTTTTTAAGGCTCTTTAAAATTTCTTGGCATTTTTACAAATATCCTAAAATCTTTAAATCTTTTACAATTTCTTTAAAATATAAAAACAAAGTTAAATTTTCTTCAAATTTACAAAAAAAACGTAGTCTTTAAAATCCTTTAGAATTCCTTCAAATTATTAAAAGCTACTTAAGAAAGCTCAGAATATTTTTAAATTTACTGAAATATTTCCAATGCTTTGAAATTTGTTGGAATTGTCTGAAACCTTTTAAAGCTCTTTAAAATTCCTTGGAATTTTTCCAAATTTCCTAAAAACTTTTAAATCTTTTGAAATTTGTTCAAAATATAAAAACATACTTAAAATTGCTTGGAATTTAAAATAATAAGTCGTAGAATCTTTAAAATCCTTTGGTATTTTCGAATATTTTTAAATGCCCTAAAATATTTTCAATGCTTTGATATTTGTTGAAATTTTCTTAAACTTTTTAAAGCTTTTTAAAACTCCTTGGAATTTTTACAAATTTCCTAAAATATTTAAAATTCTTTGAAAATCCTTCAAAATATACAATCGTATTTAAAATTTATTAGAATTTACAAAAAAAATTGTAGAATCTTTAAAATCCTTTGGAATTCCTTCAAATTATTAAAATCTACTTAAAAAATCTGAGAATATTTTTAAATTTCTTATAATATTTCCAATGATTTGATATTTTTTGAAATTTTCTAAAACTTTTTAAAGCTCTTTAAAATTCCTTGGAATTTTTACAAATTTCCTAAAATCTTTAAAATCTTTCAAAATTTCTTTAAAATGTAAAAACGTATTTAAAAATTCCTTGAAATTTACAAAAATGGATCGTAAAATCTTTAAATTCTTTCGAAATTTTTTCAAATTGTTCAAATCTACTAAAGAAAGCTGAGTATATTCCTTGAAATTTTTACAAGTTTGCCAAAATCTATCAATCTTTTGCAATTTCTTCAAAATATAAAATCGTATTTAAAACTTCTTGAAATTTACAAAAAAAAATCGTATAATCTTTAAAATCCTTTAGAATTTCTTCAAATTATTAAAATCTACTTAAGAAAACTCATAATATTTTTAAATTCACTAAAATACTTCCAATGCATTAAAATTTGTTGAAATTTCCTTAAACTTCTTAAAGCTCTTTAAAATTCCTTGGAATTTTTGAATATTTCCGAAAATCTTTAAAATCTTTTGAAATTTGTTCAAAATATAAAAACATACTTAAAATTGCTCGGAATTTAAAAAAATAAGTCGTAGAATCTTTAAAATTTTTTGGAATTTGGAATATTTTTAAATGCCCTAAAATATTTCCAATGCTTTGAAATTTGTTGAAATTGTCTGAAACTTTTTAAAGCTCTTTAAAATTCTTTGGAATTTTCACAAATTTCCTAAAATATTTAAAATCCTTTAAAATTTCTTTAAAATGTAAAAACGTATTTAAAAATTCCTTGAAATTTACAAAAATAGATCGTAAAATCTTCAAATTCTTTTGAAATTCCTTCAAATTGTTCAAATCTACTAAAGAAATCTGAGAATATTTTTAAATTTCTTATAATATTTCCAATGATTTGATAATTGTTAAATTTTCTAAAACTTTTTAAAGCTCTTTAAAATTCCTTGGAATTTTTACAAATTTCCTAAAATCTTTAAAATCTTTTAAAATTTCTTTAAAATGTAAAAACGTATTTAAAAATCCCTTGAAATTTACAAAAATAGATCGTCAAATCTTTACATTCTTTTGAAATTCATTCAAATTATTCAAATCTACTAAAGAAATCTGAGAATATTTTTAAATTTCTTATAATATTTCCAATGCTTTGATATTTTTAGAAATTTTCTAAAACTTTTTAAAGCTCTTTAAAATTACTTGAAATTTTTAAAAATTTTCTAAAAACTTCAAAATCCTTTAAAATTTCTTCAAAATATTTGAAGTGGTATTTAAAATTGCTTGGAATTTACAAAAAATTTCGTAGAATCTTTAAATTCTTTTTAAATTCCTTCGAATTATTAAAATCTACTTAAGAAAGCTGAGAATATTTTTTAACTTTCTAAAATATTTCCAATGCTTTGATATTTTTTGAAATTTTCTGAAACTTTTTAAAGTTCTTTAAAATTCCTTCGAATTTTTACAAATTTCCTAAAATATTTAAAATGCTTTCAAATTCCTTTAAAATATAAAATTGTATTCAAAATGTCTTGGAATTTAAAAAATCTCATAGAATCGTTTAAAACCTTTGGAATTCCTTCAAATTATTTAAATTTACTCAAGAAAGCTGGAAATCTTTTAAAATTCCATAAAATATTTCCAATACTCTGAAATTATCTGAAATCCTCTGAAACTTTCAAAAGCTCTTTAAAATTCCTGGGTAATTTTATAATTTTCCTCATTTCTTTAAAATACTTTGGAATTATTTCAATTATTTATTTGCAACAATGTCTTAAAATCCTTTGAAATTTATTCAAATTATTAGAATCTATTCCACCAATCATTTTAATTTTAAAAAATTTCCTGACATCCTAAAAATCATTTGGAATTCCTTAAAATTATTTAAATCTATTCAAAATTTCATCAAATCTTTCAAATCCTTTGAAATATCTTCAAATTATTGAAATCTTCTAAGTAATCCTTGAAATCGTTTAAAATACCCAACAATATTTTTAAAGGTTTGCAATTTTATAACAGTCTATGAGACTTTTTAAAGGTCTTGAAAATTTCATGACCTTTTTAAAGATTCCCTTGAAGCTTTGAAATTCTTTGGAAATCTATTAAACATTTTTAAAAACACCCTTAAATATTTTCAATCTTATGAAATTTTGTTAAATTCTTTGCAACATTTTTAAGGGAAAAACCCTGGAATTTTTAAGCATCCCCTAAAATCTATAACACCTTTTAAAATTCCCTTAAAAGTATAAAAATAATTTTTGGAATTTCTTGGAATTTTTAAAAACAATCTGAAATATTTAAAAATCCTTCAAATATTTTGAAATCCTCTGAAACTTCATGAATATCTTTAAATTTCCTTGAAATTTTTTTAAATTCCCTAAAATCTCTAAAATCCTTTAGAACTCCTTTAAATTACTGAAATCTATATGCAAATTTTCTTGGAATTTTTAAAAATACTTTGAAATATTTTCAATTCTATGAAACTTATTAAAATCCTTTAAAAACTTTTTAAATATATTGAAAATTCCTTGAAGCTTAAGAAAAATTCTAAAATCTTAAAAATTTTGCGACATAGGAAAAAAATTTCAAAAAATAAAATTTTTATTTTAAGATCTATATATAGATGTAGATATAGATCACTCTTTGAGTAAAAATAAATAAAATATAATAATAATCAGCATTCTAATTGGGTAGAATTAAAGCGTAAGAGTATCAACAATTTATTTTTTTATTTTTAGAATATTTGTCGACTATCTATGTGAAGTAACTCGTTAAATTGTTTTTCTTCTTTTAAGTGTCTTAGACGATACAAGGGCATTAAACTGAGTTTGGGCAAGCGGTACTCAAAGTTTCGAAATTTTACTTCCTGGTATGACAATTAAGATTTTTATTCACCTGAATAAGCTTTGACAATATTTCACTTTCAAAAATCAGGATATAAGAAATTTATTTTTGATAAAAAAAGAATTTTGACATGCAATAGCTTTAAATTAATAGACATTGCCTAATAGTATTTATTAATATAAACTTATTAAATTGGAAAAATTAGGTTGAATTGAATGATTTAAAATAATTAAATTATTCAAATTTTTATTATAATATTATTGACCGAAACTACCCCCAAAAGCTTACCCTTACACAAAATAATATCATATAATATAAATATATAATAACAATTTTACACAAAATTAAGATAAGAAAAATTTTTGGGGCAAAAATTGAGATTGGTCTTAAAATGTGTCTTTGGGCAATCCAAATAACGTATCAAAAAATAAAAAATAAATTCAGATAAGAATACATTTTTGAATTTACAAAAAAATGTGTCTTTGAGCATATCAAACAACTTTTAAAAAAATGAAACAAAATTCGGGTAGGAATAACTTTCGGTACCAAAAAAAAAAAAACAAGAACACCCTTGACGAACAAAAATCGCAAAAATTTTCATAATTGAGTGTGCGAACTGAGACTGGTTTTAAAATTTGTATTTGGACATCCCGAATAACTTTTCAAGAAATAAAAAATTAATCAGATAGGACTAACTTTTGGGGCAAAAAAAAAACAACAAAAAATCCCTGAACAAAAGAATTCGCAAAAATTTCCCTAATTGAATGTGCCCATTGAGACTAGCTGGTCTTAAAATGGCATCCCAAATAACACAAATTTTTTTTTTAAATTCAAATAGGAATAATTTTTGAGACCAAAAAAACCACCCTTAACGAAAAAATTTGTCAGAATCTTTATAATTGATTGATTGATATCTTAAATTAATTATTTATACAATTTGTAATTGTCTTTAGCAGTTTTCTCTTAGAACAGGGATAGAAAGTCACAGTTTCTTTAAAAATTTCTACTTTCTATCCAATTTCCAATTTGAGTAAAGTAATAGTTAATCAAAGCTAACGGAAATATTATATTAAAAAATTTTATCAAAAATATCAATACAAAAATTTATTGTTATTGTTAATAATATTCTCTCTACTTGATAGTAGAAACTTGATATTTATTTCTTAAATTTTAAACTTTGATTTGCCTTTTGAATTACGAACAAATAATAAATAAACAAAAAAATCATATTTTAATCAATCTCTTCGTTTTTTGTGAATTTATTTTTCTACGGTATAAAAGTTATTTTAAATATTCTTTAAATTTTAAATATAAATTATATGCAATGTAAATTGTCCTTCAAGTAGTGAATGAGAACCTTTTTGTTTCACTTAATATTGATATTTAATATTTGTTACTAAGTGCTATTAATTATTAACTTACTAAGTAAAAAGTCGATACAAGGTTAAAAAATTCAAAAAAACAGAAAATTTCTAGAAATTATTTAAGAAAAGATAATTAAAAATAATAATAAATTTTCTAAACATAATTTTCTAATTATGTTTGTTAACTCGTATTAATTATTACTGTAATAAGAATGTAAAAAGTTGAAAAATGAGAAAAATTAAAAACAAAAAACTGCAACTAACTGGCATTAATATAGCTAAAGATAGTTTTTAACAATATTATTTTTGTTGAACAATTATTATATATAATATATATAATAATTATTATCAAACTCTAAGTGAAGAGTGGAGACAAATTTAAATATTTTAGACAAAACTATAACTTTCTAACATTATTCAAAGACAATAATATTAAAAATAATAATAAATTGTTTAACTAATAATTCTTTAACTTTAATTAATTATTTACCTCACTATAATTAAAAATTTGACAGGAAGAGGAAAATTGGAGAAGAAACTGCAATTTGTTTCAGCATTATTCTAAGAGAATATTATTAACAATAATGATAAATTATTTTCAAAATTTATATAGAGATCTAATTGTAAGTGTAAATTAGTATTTTATGTATTACCCGAAAATATTTTTAATCGTTTAAATTATTGTTATCCTTTGGAATTCCTGCAAGTTATGGAAGTATATTAAAAAATTCTTGGAATTTTTAAAAATACCCTTAAATATTTTTAATCCTATACAATTTTTGTAAACCCTTCAAAACTTTTTAAATCTTTAAAATATTTTAAAAGTTCTTTAAATTATTGAAGTATATTCAAAACTTCTTGGGATGTTTCAAAATATCCTAATTGATTAAAATTCTCTTGAAATTCCTTCAAATCAACGAAATATATTCCAATTTTCTTGAAATGTTTAAAAATACCCTAAAATAGTTAAAATCCTTTTGAAAGTCCTTCAAATTATTTTAATATATTCAGCAATTCCTAAATTCCGTAAAATCTTAAAAATCCTTTAAGATACCTTAACAATTTTTTCATCTATTTAAAATTTTTTTAGAATTTTTAAAAACACCCTTAGATATTTTTAATTCTTTCAAATTATTGAAATCTATTCAAAATTTCTTGGAATTTTAAAAATACCCTTAAATATTTTCAATTCTATGAAAGCTTCCGAAATCTTAAAAACGTTCTAAATATCTTTAAAATCCTTTAAATATTTTTAAATAACCTAAGATATTTCCAATGTTTTGAGTTTTCTTGAAATTCCTTTAAACTGTTTAAATCTATTAAAAACTCCTTGAAATTAAAAAAAATCCCAAAATCTTTCCAATTTATGAAATATATATTTTTAATTTCTTGAAATTTATAAAATACCCTAAAATAATTTCAAATTCATGAAATTTTTTGAAAACATTTGATTAATTTGATTGAATTAATTGATTTGATTTGTAAAATTCCCTAAAATCTTTAAAATCCTTTTGGAGATTCTTCAAAATATTTTAATATATTCAACAATTCTTAAAATTTTTAAAAATGCGCCTAAATATTTTCAATCCTATGCAATTTTTTAAAATCTGTTGGAAATTTATAAATATCCTGAAAATTCCATAAAATCTTTAAAATCCTTTAAGATACCTTTAAATTTTTTTCGTATTTTTTAAAATACCCTTAAATATTTTATAATTCAACAATAATAATAAATTATTTGAAAAATGTCTATAGAGATCTAATTATAAGAATGAATTATTATTTTATGTATAACCCTAAATATTTTTAATCCTGTGCAATTTTTGTAAGCCCTTTAAAACTTTTTAAATATCTTGAAAATTTCTTATAAATTGCAAAATTCTCTAACATCTTTAAAATATTTTAAAAGCCCTTACAATTATTGAAATCTATTTAAATTTTCTTGGAATTTTGAAAAATACCCTGATTAATTTAAAATCTCTTGAAATCCCTTCAAATTAACGAAACATATTCCAATTTTCTTAGAAATTTAAAAACACCCTTAAATCTTCAAAATCCTTTTAGAATTCTTTTAAATTATTTTAATATATTTAACAATTCTTAAAATTTTTTAAAATCCCCTTAAATATTTTAAATCCTATGAAATTTTTGGAAATCTTTTGGAACTTTTTAAATATCTTGAAAGTTTCTTAGATTTGGTAAAATTCCGTAAAATCTTAAAAATTCTTTGGGATATCTTTATATCATTGAAATCTATTAAGAAAAATTTTGAGCTTTAAAAATACTCTTAAATATCTTTAATTCTTTAAAATTTTTCGAAATTCTTTAAAACTTGACGTATATCTTTAACATTTCTTAGATATTGAGATATTTCCAATGCTTTGAAATTTCTTGAAATTCCTTTAAACTTTTTAGATCTATTACAAACTCCTTGAAATTAAAATAAAAATCCTAAAATCTTTAAAATCCTTTAGAAATTCTTTCAAATTTTTGAAATCTATTTGTAATTTCTTGAAATTTGAAAAAAAAACCTAAAATATTTTCAAATTCTTAAAATTTTTTGAAATCCTTTGATACTTTTTAAATGTCTGGAAAATTTGGTAGAATTTGTAAAATTCCCTAAAATCTTTAAAATCCTTTTGGAAATCCTTCAAATTATTTTAATATATTCAACAATTCTTAAATCTTTTTAGAATGCGCTTTAATATTTTCAATCCTATGCAATTTTTTGCAGTCTGTTTGAGTTTTTTAAATATCTTGAAAATTCCATAAAATCTAAAAAATCCTTTAAGATAAATTAAAATTTTTGAAATCTATTTAAAATTTCTTGGGATTTTTTAAAATACCCTTAAATATTTTTAATACTTTCAAATTTTTCGAAATCCTTTAAAACTTGTTGAATATCTTGAAAATTCCTTAGAATTAAAAAAATTCCAAATATCATTGAAATCCTTTGGAATTTTTTTAAATTATTGAAATCTATTCACAATTTTTTTTGTAAATTTTAAAAATACCCTTAAATATTTTCAATTCTATGAAAGCTTCCGAAATCTTTAAAAACTTTCTGAATATGTTAAAAATTCCTTAATATATGTATAAATCAAAAATCTTTTGAATATTTTTAAATAACCTAAGATATTTCCAATGGTTTAAATTTTCTTGAAATTCCTTTAAACTTTTTAAATCTATTCACAACTCCTTGAAATTAAAAAAATCCCAAAATCTTTAAAATCCTTTAGAAATTCTTTCAAATTTTTGAAATCTATATTTAATTTCTTGAAATTTCAAATAATACCCTAAAATATTTTCAAATTTTTAAAATGTTTTGAAATCATTTAATACTTTATAAATGTCTTGAAAATTTGGTAGAATTTGTAACATTCCCTAAAATCTTTTAAATCTGTTGGAATTCCTTCAACTTACTGAATACTATTTAAAATTTCTTGGCTTTTTTAAAAATACCTTTCAGTATTTCAAATCTTTTCAAAATTTACGAAATTTTTTTAAACGTTTGGAATTGGAATATCTTGAAAATTCCTTAGGAATTAAAAAAATTCCCAAATATCTCTAAAACCCTTTGAAACTCCTTTTAAATTATTGAAATCTATTGCAAATTTCTTGAGATTTTTAAGAATACCTTAATTAATTAAAAATCTCTTAAAATGCCTTAAATGTAACGAAATATATTACAAATTTTCTTGGAATTTTTAAAAATACCCTAAAATCTTTAAAATGCTTTTGGAATTCCTTCAAATAATTTAAATATATTCAACAATTCTTAAAATTTTTTAAAATGCGCTTAAATATTTTCAATCGTATGAAAATTTTTTAAATCTTTTGAAACTTTTTAAATATCTTGAAAATTCCTCAAATTTGGTAAAATTTCGTAAAATCTTAAAAAATCCTTAAAGATACATTCAAATTATTAAAATCTATTTGAAATTTCTTGTTATTTTTTAAAAATACCCTTAAATATTCTTTATCCTTTCAAATTATTGAAATCTATTCAAAATTTCTTGGAATTTTTAAAAATACCCTTAAATATTTTCAATTCTCTAAAAGCTTCCGAAATATTTAAAAACATTCTAAATATCTTTTAAATTCTTTAGGATATTTAAAAATTCCCAAATATCTTTAAAATCCTCTAAAATTCCTTCAAATTATTGACATCTTTTAAAAATCTTTTGAACATTTTCAAATAAATAAGATATTTCCAATGTTTTAAACTTTCTTAAAATTCCTTCAAACTTTTTAAATCTATTAAAAACGCCTTAAAATTAAAAAAAAATTCCAAATCCTTTAAATTCCTTTAAAATTCTTTCCAATTTATGAAATATATATTTTTCATTTCTTGAAATTTATAAAATACCCTAAAATGTTTTCAAATTCATGAAATTTTTTGAAATCGTTTGATACTTTTTAAATGCCTTAAAAAATTTGGTATAATATGTAAAATTCCCTAAAATCTTTAAAATCCTTTTGGAAATTCTTCAAATTATTCTAATACATTCAACAATTCTTAAAAATATTTAGAATGCGCTACATATTTTCAATCCTATGCATTTTTTTGAAATCTGTTGGAACTGTTTAAATATCTTGAAAATTCCTTGGAATTGGTAAAATTCCGTAAAATTTTAGAAATCCTTTAGGATAACTTAAATTTTTTAAAATCTATTTAAAATTTCTTAAAATTTTAAAAAATACCCTTAAATATTTTTAATTCTTTCAAATTTTTCGAAATCCTTTAAAACTTTTTGAATATCTTGAAAATTCCTTAGAATTTAAAAAAGTTTCCAAATATCTGCAAAATCCTTTGGAATTTTTTTAAATTATTAAAATCTATTCAAAATTTTTTTGGAATTTTTAAAAATACCCTCAAATATTTTAAATTCTATGAAAACTTACGAAATCTTGAAAAACATCTGAATATTTAAAAATTTCTCAGGATATTTCAAAAATTTCCAAATAACTTTAAAATCCTTTCGAATCCCTTAAAATAATTGACATCTATTCAAAAATCCTTGCAATATTTTTAAATAATCCAAGATATTTCCAATGTTTTGAACTTTCTTGAAATTCCTTTAAACTTTTCAAATCTATTAAAAACTACTTGAAATTAAAAAAAAAATCCCCAAATCTTTAAAATCCTTTGAAATTTTTTCAAATTTTTAATATATATTTCGATTTTCTTGCAAATTAGAAATTACCCTAAAATATTTTGAAATTTATGAAATTTTTTGAAATCCTTTGATATTTTTCAAATGTCTTGAAAATTTAGTAGAATTTGTAAAATTCCCTTAAATTTTAAAAATCCTTTTGGAAATCCTTAAAATTATTAAATACGATTTAAAATTTCTTGGAATTTTTAAAAATACCCTTCGGTTTCGCAAATCCTATCAAATTTTTCGAAACTCTTTGAAAATTTTGGAATATCTTGAAAATTCCTTAGGAATTAAAAAAATTCCCAAATATCTTTAAAATCCTTTGAAATTTCTTTAAATTATTGTAATCTATTTTTATTTTTCTCAATTTTAAAAAAATACCCAAAAATATTTTCAATCTCATGAAATTTTTTGAAATCCTTTGAAACTTTTTATTATTTTGAAAATTTCTTGTAATTTGTAAAACTGCCTAAAATCTTTCAAATCTTTTGAAATTCCTTCAAGTTAACGAAATATGTTCAAAATTTATTACATTTTTTTAAAATACCATAAAATTTTGTCAGATGAAATTTTTGGAAATCTCTTGAAACTTTTTAAATACCTTGAAAATTATTTATAATTTGCAAAATCCCCTAAAATCTTTAAAATCTTTGGAAAATCCTTCAAATTATTGAAATCTATTCAAAATTTCTTCGGGGTTTCAAAAATACCCTAATAAATGAATTTTTTTGAAATTCCTTTAAATTAACGAATTACACTTAAATTTTCTTGGTATTTTTAAAAATATTCCAAAATCTGTCAAATTCTTTGGAATTTCTACAAATTATTAAAATACTCAAGAATGATTTAGATTTTTTTAAATACCCTAAAATATTTTCTATGTTTTGAAAATCCTTTATACTTTTTATATCTATTGAAAATTCCTTGGAATTAAAAAAAAATTACCAAAATCTTTAAAATTCTTTGAAATTTTTTTAAATTATTGTAATCTATTTTTCATTTATTGAAATTTAAAAAAATAACCCAGAATATTTTCAATCTAATAAAATTTTTTGAAACCCTTTGAAAATTTTTAATATTTTGAAAATTTCTTGGAATTTCTAAAATTGCCTAAAATCTTTCAAATTTTTTTTGATTCCTTCAAGTTAACGAAATAAGTTCAAAATTTATTAGAAGTTTTAAGAATACCATAAAATATTGTCAGATGAAATTTTTGGAAATTTCTTGAAACTTTTTAAATACCTTGAAAATTCTTTATAATTTGCAAAATTCCCTAAATTCTTTAAAAACTTTGAAAAGTCCTTCAAATTATTGAAATCTATTCAAAATTTCTTGGGATTTTCAAAAATACCCTATTTTAAAATTTTTTTTAATTTCTTCAAATTAACGAAATACAGTTAAATTTTTTGGTATTTAAAAAAAACCAAAATCTTTAAAATTCTTTGGATTTGGATATTTTTAAATACCCTAAAATATTTCAAATGGTTTGAAATTTCTTGAAAATCTTTTAAACTTTTTATATCTATTGAAAATTACTTGGAATTAAAGAAAATTCCCAAAATCTTTAATATGCTTTGAAATTCTTTCAAATTTTTAAAATATATTTTGAATTTCTTGAAATTTTAAAAATACCCCAAAATATTTTCTATCTCATGAATTTTTTGAAATCCTTTGAAACTTTTTAAATGCCTTGAAAATTTCTTGGAATTTGTGAAATTGCCTCAAATTTTTCAAATCTTTTAAAATTCCTTCAAGTTAAGGATATATGTTTGAAATTTATTAGACGTTTTAAAAATACCATACAATATTGTCAGATAAGATTTTTGAAAATCCCTTGAATCTTTTTAAATACCTTAAAAATTCTTTAGAATTTTTTAAATTTCCTAAAATCGCTAAAATCTGTTGTAATCTTCTAGAATTCCCTATGAACTTTAAAATCCTTCGAAATTCCTTCAAATTAATGAAATATTTTTAAAGTTTCTTAAAAAATACCATTAACGAAAATAAAACTTCTTTAAATTATTATATATATTTAAAACATTTTAGAATTTTTAAAAAATACCCTAAAATATTTTCAATCCTAATAAATTTGTTGAATTTCTTTAAAACTTTTTAAATAATAATTCCTTAAAATTTTTGAAATTCCCTAAAATCATTAAAATGCTTTATAATTCCTTTAAATTATTTAACTCTATTTAAACTTTCTTGGAATTTAGAAAACCAAACTTACATATTTTCAATCCTACGAAATATTTTCAAATTCCTTGAAATTTATTCGAAATCCTTTAAAACTTTTTAAAGATCTTGAAAATTTCTTATTACTTCTCAAATTCCATAAAATCTTAAAAAATTTTAAATCCCCTAAAGTCCTTAAAATCCTCTTGCATTTCCTCACATTAATAAAATATATTTAATAATATTCTTGGAATATTTTAAAACATCCTGAAATATTTTCAATCCCATAAAATATTTGAAACCCTTTGAAACTTTTTAAATCTAATGGAAATCGTTTGAAATCAGATTTGCCTTTAGAAAAAAGTTTATTAATGTTCATTCCTATTTTTTGGAAATGTTATAAACGCTTTAGAATTTCGTAAAAGTAAAGATACATAGCGAGCAAACTTGAGAAAATGTATTCAAACCAATTCCGTATTTATTTTGTAAACACTATTCGGTGATGAGGATGTTTTTATCTCAATAAGGAAAATTTCGATGCTTAGGAAATATGCATGATATTGGCCCCAGTCAGCAACTTTTACAAAAAAAGTAGGGATAAATTTTTTATATAAAAAGCGAGAAAACTAGAACTCTTCCGCAATCGAATTCCGCTGATTAAAAGTAAATTTACCGAAAAGTTCGTTAATATTAACAATGAAATTCTTAGTGTTTGTCTGTCTGTGCTACATTTCTTACAGTTGTGCTAGTGTTAGTTTTAATGATCACCATATAAATGCTGAACTTTCTCAACCTGTTCATACACTACTAAGGGCACAAAAACAACTACGATTACAACAACTAGAAAATGAAATACAACTATCAGAACTACAACTACAACAACGAATTAAACGACAAAAACGACAACAAACACGACCAAAATGTTATACCCTAGAGAAAGCGACATGTGAGTTTCAGATAATTTGTAAATAATAATAATATCATAATAATTATTAATTTTATATGTTAATTTTGTTTGTCTACTGGTTTATATCAATATTATTAAAATATTGATGAATCTTAAGAATGTGAAAAAAATGTCTCTATCTCCGCTGGGATCTGAACCCAGGACCTTCAGATTTCCGGTCTGATGCTCTTACCAAC
>JAAAKG020030402.1:0-19644 GCA_010014905.2 Druon quercuslanigerum
ATGAAAAACTTAATAGTTACATAATTTTCAGATAAAAATATTTTTAATTAAAAAATTTTAAATTAAATTCTAAGGAACAAAAAATTAATTAAATCATTCCTCAAATTCAGGCCTTGTAAATAATAAAATTTAAAAGCTAGAAATTAAAAATTTAGTTATTTTTTATTTGAAAATGTTCCAAAATATTGAACACTTCAAACTCAATTTAAAAAAATATATTTAATTGAAAGGCTCAAAATTGTAGAATTTTAAGCACTGGTATTAGATATATTAATCTTTTTTTTGTGTTATTTTTTTTTTTACTTCTTATTTTTTCATGTAATATCTGAAAATTGTACGATTTCTAATTAAAATAAAAAAATTAGAAATTGCGTTATTTAAAATAAAAATATATCAAAATTGAAGCATCTGTTTAAAATTTTTATTCACCTCTAAATTTGGAAAGTTTCACTTTCATAGCCTTTAGTTTTGAAGTTCAAATTTAAATTGCTGAATTTTTTATAGTACTATTCAAAATTAAAACTTTGTTAATTTTTATAGGACTAAAAATTAACTCAAAATAATAAAAATTTAAAAGATTTTGAGTAGAAACAAGTTTTAATGTCCCAATTCTTGTTAAATGAAAATGTTTTCTGTTCTGAATAAACCTATTATTCGTATAATTTTCAACTTTCTGTTGTAAAATTTTTGTTATTTTCAATGTTTTTAATTTAAAATTACTTTTTATTCAGAGCTTTATTTAGAAAAATTAAAATTTAAATGCTTATCATTTATTTTTTGATATCAGAATTATAGATTTTTACGAAAAAAATATTGAAAATTCAGTCTAGTTCATTATGAAGATATTTCTAATAAACTTTGAAAATAAAATAAAATTAAATTAATTCCGAAGGAATTCCTAGATATTTTCAAAGTTATAAGGAATTTTAAGCAATTTGACAGGATTAAAAGATTTAAAAGAGTTTCAAGAGATTTTTATTTAAAAAGTTTAATTTATTAATATAGTTTAAATTACAGAGAATTTTCATTGATTCAAGTGATTTTGGAAATTTTCCAGGAATTTTAGATGTTTTTGATTTTATTATTATAGATTTGAAGAAATTTTAAAGAATTTTTTAGAATGTCCAAAGATTTCAAAGGATATCTAGATAATTTTATAAACAAATTAAATTCCAATTCAACTTCAAGGTATTATGAACAATTTCGCAGATTTTAACGGATTTTGAGGTATTCCAAAAAATGTTTGCAGATTGAAAGAATTTTAATTAATCTCTGAGGATTTTAAGAAGTTGCAAATATTTTGAGGGATTTTTAAAATTTTTCTTTAGAACGTTAATGATAATTTTAATTTAAATTAAATTAAAGGAATTTTAAGGGATTCAAAAGAATTTTAAGAAACATATAAAATTTCAAAAAATTTAAAATAATTTCGTAGAATGTACAAAGATTTCAAGGGAATTCTAGAAAACTTTGAAACATAAAATTTTATCAACTTTTTTGAGATTCTTAGCGTTTTAAGGGATTTCACAGATTTCGAGGGATTTTAACGTGTTTGACTAGAGAACTTTAACGAATAAGTTTAATTTAAATTATATTAAGGAATTCTAAAGGATTGTAAGAAATATATTAAGTTTCCAGGGTTTTAAAGAATTTTTTAGAAAGTCTAAAGATTTCAAATGATTCCTAAAAAACTTTGGAAAATAAAAATTTTTTATTCAGGGGCTTTTACATTTCTTCTAGAGAATTTTAAATGATAAGTTTAATTCAAATTCTATTCAAGGGATTTAAAATAATATAAATAATTTCAAGAAATATACCTTTTAACGGATTTCGGAGAATTTTGTGGAATGTCCAAAGATTTGAAAGGATTTCTAGAAAACTTTGTTAATATAGAGGATTTGAAAGATTCTAATTATTCTCCAAGGATTTTAAGCAATTTTAAACATGTCTAGTGATTTTGAGTTTTTTATAGAGATCTTTAATAAATCAGTTAAAATCAATTTATAATCAAGAGATTTAAAATAATTTATATTTTGCAGAATAAATTAAATTTTATTTCAGGGGATTTCTAAGGATTTCAGCAATTCAAAAATAGAATATTTAGATTCATAGGACAGATTACAACAGATTTTAACAGATTTTAAATATTTTTCATTTTTAATTATTAATTTTTTCATTCCTATAATCCGTGGTACCTTATGCAAGGAATTCGCTTGATAGTTTGTACGGTGATTAGTTACATAAAATAAAGACTTCTTTTGACGGAGAGTCTTAGTTAGTGCAGTAAGCTTAATTTCAGATAGAATCGATGGACATTTAATAATATTGCTGACAATACCATGCAAAAAACAGAGATCTGCAGTTAAGAACCTAGAGGCAATTTTCAGAATATTTAGTAGGGCTCTTATTCCGTCGTAATCATGGTTTCTTCGGTCCATGGGCATACCCAATTGCCTAGCCGCAAATCGGAGAAAACGGTTTTGAACCCGTTCGAACCTAATTTTATATACGAGTTATTGCGGTGACCAGATAATAGAGGCGTATTCTAAATGAGGTCGAACGAGTGACAAGTAAAAAATTTTTATTGTAAGGAGATTTTTAAATTTCAAGGCGTTTCTCGTGACAAAGCTCAAAGATCTCAGAGATTTACTAGCAGCCTTTGAGATTTTATCCCTAAATGTAAGCTCAGAATCTAAAATTATCCCAAGATCTAGCAACTGAGTGACTCTAGTCAGTTCGACCCACCGATATTGTAGTGATATATTATATTGACTTTCTTCCTGGAGAATGTAATTGCTGAGCTTTTTTTTAAATTAATTGGCATACGATTTAGGTTGCATATCCAAATCCTACTATCTCGCAATCTTCAATTTTTTCAACCTTGCAATATTGCAATAATACAATCTTCCTTGAAAAATATCAAGATGGCCGCCTATTCTGAACGCGCTGTTTCTGTCTGTCCATTCTTTGCCTGTTTTCTACTCGGTGGTGCTCTTTTTTTAGTATTTTTTCACGGAAGTATGCCTTGAACGTGCCTGACTGTTTTTATTAACTTATCTTTCCGTCCGACTTTGCGTGCCTGTTGGTAGTGTGTTTTTCAGTATACCTAACCTCAAAACACGCGTGTTTCTAAGAGCTGTGTAGAAATGCCTCCAAAACTGTTGAGCTTAGAGAAAACGTGTCGTGGTTGTAAGGGTTCTGTGGCCGATGACGTCCAGTGTCCAGGATGTCAGACCCCATACCACCCTGTCTGTGCTCAAAGAATAAGGGTTCTTGATGACGGGTCTTTTACAAAGTGCTGTTCACCTAGATCGCGCTCTCCCATAATGCCGGAACCGGCTTTAGCTGCTCTTACTGCCAATGACGTTGAACGCATAATCAACAAAGCTTTCGATGCGGTAAATCCCCATTTGTATTTAGTCTCAACCTCGCTCAGTTCACTCTCTAAGAAATTTGACAGACTCTCAACAAATTTCGTCCATACCATTCTAAAACTTGACAACACCGAAAAGCAACTTGATGGTCTTAATACCAAAATGGTAGTATCAGAAGGTAGGAATGCAAACCTTCATACCCCCGACCCTTCTCACCAAATCCTGAACAAAAAAAGTCTTACATGTAATTGCCTTGTCTAGATGGAGCAAAGAGCTGCCAGGAAAAATAACCGTATTTTATTTGGGGTTCTCGAGCAAATCTCTCCTCGACAAAACGATGGCAACTTGTTCAAGGACAATCCTACTTCCATCATCACCAATCTTTTCACAGGAATTATTCCTACCAACATTTTCTCTAACATACTATCTTTTAGACTTAGTGCTTGGCCCCAGGAGTCTTCGAAGCCTCGTCCCCGTACCATGAAGTTGGTCTGCGATACGGTGGACACAGCGCATGTGCTACTTCATTTGGTCTTGCGGGCGAAGAAGGACCCCGAGACAGCAAATCGCTTGAATCAAATATGGATCTCGCTCGATCAAACGAAGGTTCAGTTGGAAGAACTTGCAGAAGCAAAGAAGGAGTTAACATCTCGTCGTTAAAAGGGAAAGGTAGACCTTACCATAATATATCGTCAGGGAATGCCAGTGGTTTCCAAGGGAAGGAAGCAAACAAGCGAGCCGAAAACATGATCGAATATCAACTCGGGCTTGGGTTCTCAGCTGTAAGTAATCTAGATATTGTTACACCCGCCCCCTCTTGGTCTACTCGTACCGTTGTGATTGACGTTTCTCAGCTGATCTCCGTTTACTATCAAAACATCAGGGGCGTATGTACGGAACTAAACCTATTGCGTCAAACTATTCTTCTCAGCTCTCATAATATTGTTGTTTTCACTGAGACATGGCTATATGATAAACTCGATACCACTTATTTGGGGGTTTTTGTTTATGGCGTTTGTCGATGTGATAGAAATATCTTTACCAGTTACAGCAAGCGTGATGGTGGGGTCTTGTTGGTCGCTGTCTTCAGAATATAAATTCTAACCAGGGTCATACATTTTTTCCTAATATCGGTTCATCAGTTATGCATGCTGATACCTTGAACGCCATCTCTGATTTTCTTACGTACACAAATTTCGAACAGGTCAACAGCATCGTAAACACTCATGGATCCCTTTTAGATTTACTTTTTACCAACGCTCCACCTGACGCAATAACTCCGGCAATCGATCCCCTTCTACCTGTCGATAATTACTACCCGCCCCTCACGTTTGATCTAAATGTCCACAGTACTGTCTGCGACTCAACCCTTCTTGACCTTCCCTACACTTGTCCAAATTTTAAGGCAGCACTGCAGCGATTAGCCACTTTCTTTTCAACGTCGACTGGGATTATCTGTTAATTAATACATCTGTTAGTTATAGTTAGTCACAGCTAAGAGAGTGGCTCATTTATATTATAAGCGGTGTCGTACACTGACGGACTATCAACATTTTTCAGAACTCAGGAAGCAATTTAGGATCCAATCTGACTCCTGTTATAATAATTTCACTGTTAAATCTGAGCATTCAATTATTGCGAACTCTAAGCATTTAAAATTCCGTAAAGAAAACAAGTAATCTGCCCAACCACGCATTTTTTTAAAGCGATCACGCTGATACTAGTGAGGGCATTGTCGAACTTTTTTGCAGATACTTTATGTCAGTCTATAGTCCGTCAGTCTTAAGCGACCCTCAACTCAGTTCAAACGAATCCATACATTTTTTGAATGTTCACATACGTAAGGACGACATTCATTGTAAATTGCGCAAACTTGATGCTAATAGAAAGGTCGATTTAGATGGGATACCCCCCTCCCTCATTAAGTTGTGTTGCTCTTCGCTAATCCATCCGTTATATCTAATTTTTAATAAGTCAATTACTGAGGGTTATTTTCCTGGGATATAGAAAAGGGGCATAGTTTTCCCTATTTTTAAACCAGGTAATCGCCATGATGCAAGAGACTATAGGCCAATTACTCTGCTTAGTTCCATTCTTAATATCTTCGAGAGTATCATTTGTGATAAACTCTACCAAGCTTCGGTCAATATCATCATCGATGGGCAGCACGGTTTCATGAGTGGGTTTTTGAGGCGGGCTCGCAGGTTGATGCGATATACACGGATTTCTCGAACGCTTTTGACAAAGTGGACCACGGATTTCTCGTGGCAAAGCTTAGAGCCTTGGGTATTTCTTCTAGTGTGAACTCCTGGCTTTAGAACTATCTGGAGGGTAAATTGCAATCAGTTCGTGTCAATGGCACTTTCTCAAAAGATTATTGATCCACATCTGGAGTGCCACAAGGATCGCACCAGCGTCCACTCATGTTCCTTTTTTACGTTAATGATATCAGTAGGTTTATTAAATTTTTTCTTTTTCTTCTATTTGCCGACGACCTTAAAAATTTTTTTTGTAGTTCACACCCATCTGGATTGCATCGAAATTCAAAATGATCTTGATCGCCTGCATGAATAGTGTAGCCTGAATCGTATGCCAGTAATATAAAAAAATGCTCAGCAATTACCTTCTTCAGGAAGAAAGTCAATATAATACACTACAATATGGGAGGGGTCGTACTGACTAGAGTCACTGAGGTGCTAGATCTTGGGATAATTTTAGATTCTGAGCTTACGTTCAAGGATCAAATCTCAAAGGCTGCCGGTAAACCTCTCAGATCTTTGAGTCACCGCAATACCTCATACATAAAATTAGGCTTGAACGGGTTCAAAACCGTTTTCTTTGATTTGCGGCTAGGAAATGGGGTATGCCAATGGACAGAAGAAACCACGATTACGAGGGAATAAGAGCCTTACTTAATATTCCGAAACTAGCCTCTAGGTTCTAAACTGCAATCCTCTGTTTTTTGCACGATATTTTCAACAATATTATCAAATGTCCTTCGATTCTATCTGAAATTAGGCTTATTGCACCAAGTAAGACTCTCCGTCAAAAGAAGTCTTTATTTTATGTAACTAATTACCGTACAAACTATGGAGTGAATTCCTCGACCTCCAGAATTTGTTGTAAGGCCAACTCATTTGTAAATAATCGTGATAACCAGATCGGTTTTCTTAACACAACTGCGTTTTAGTTCAAAAGCTTGATGCGTAACTCGAAATTATTACCGCAGCGGTTACCCATCGAATTGTTGTGACTTAGACTTAAGCGTTATCTTTAGATAGTAAGTAAGATATAAGTAATCGCGAAATCTTGTTCTCTTGAAATGCTGAAAACTTGCAATCTTGCAAGCTTGTATTTTCGCGATCTATTAATCTTGCAACAATTCAATTTTGCTATATTGCTATCTTAAAATCTTGTAATCTTGCAATCTCTCAATCTCGCAATCTTGCAATCTTGCATGTCTGAAGATCTTGAAATCGCGAAATCTTGTTCACTTATAATCTTGCAACCTCGCAATCTTGTCATCTTAAAATAATACAATCTTTTAATCTCGCAATCTTGTTATCTTGAAATCTTTCAATGTTGTTATCTTGCAATCTTGCTATCTTTCAATCTCTCAATCTTGCAATCTTGCAATCTTGAAATCTGGCAATCTTGTAATCTCGCAATCTTGTGACCTTTCAATCTTTGTATCTTGCATATCCTAAAATCTTGATCTATCGAAAACTTTCTCTCTTGCGATCTTAGAATCTTGTATTTCCGCGATCTTTTAATCTTGCAATAATGCAATCTTGCTATATTGCTATCTCACAATATTGCAATCTTGCAATCTCGCAATATTTTTATTTTGAAATTTTGCATTTTTTTTATCTTGTAATCTTGCAACCTCACAATCTTGTTATTTTGAAGTCTTGCAATCTTGTTATCTTGCGATGTTGTAACCTTGAAATCTTCGATTCTCGCATATCCTAAAATCTTGATATCCCGAAATTTTGTTCTCTTAAAATCTTGCAATCTTGCAATATTGCAATCTAGAAATCTTGCAATGCTGCAATCTTGCAATCTTGAAATCTTGAAATCTCGCAATCTTGTGATCTTGCAATCCTTTAATCTCGCATACCCTAAAATCTTGATATCTTGAAATTTTGCTATCTTGAAATCTTACAAACTTATATTTCCACGATATTTTAATCTTGCAATAATCCAATCTTGCTATATTGCTATCTTACAATCTTGCAATCTTATAATCTTACAATCGTGCAATCTTGCAATTTTGCATATCTCAAAATCTTGAAATCTCGCAATCTTTATATCTTGTAATCCTGCAATCTTGCTATCTTGCAATATTGTTATCTTGCCATCTTGTTATCATGAAATTTTGAAAGCTTGTTATCTTAAAATCTTTATATCTCGCAATCTTGCAATGTTGCATATCTTAAAATCTTGAAATCTCGCAATCTTTTTATCTTTCAATCTTCAATTTTTTTAATATTGCAATATTGCAATATTGAAATCTTTTATATCTTGCAATCGCGCAATTATTTTTCAATCTTGTTATCTTGCAATCTTGTTATTATGCAATTTTGAAATCTTGTTATCTTGAAATATTTCAATCTTTCAATCTAGCAATCTTGTTATCTTGCAATCCTGTAATCCTGCAACCTTGACATCTCGCAATCTTGCAATCTTTTAATCTTGTAATCTTGCAATCTAGCAATCTTGCTTCTTGCAATCTTGCAATGTTACAAATCTTGAAATCTCGTAATCTTGTAATCTTGCAATCTTTCAATGTAGTAATCTTGTTTCTTGCAATCTCACAAACTTTTTATTTTGAAATATTGCAATCTTGCAATCTTGGGATCTGGAAATGTTGCAATCTCGAAATCTTTTTAGTTTGAAATATTGAAATTTTGTTATCTTGCAATCTTTTTATATTGCAATTTTGTTATCATGCAATTTTGAAATCTTGCAATCTTAAATTTTTTTAATATTGCAATATTGCAATATGGAAATCTTTCAAATCTTGCAATCGCGCAATCTTTTTATTTTGAAATGTTGCAATCTTGTTATCTTGCAATCTTTTTATCTTGCAATCTTGTTATCATGCAATTTTGAAATCTTGTTATCTTGAAATCTTGCAATCTAGCAATCTTGCTTCTTGCAATCTTGCAATCTTACAAATCTTGAAATCTCGTAATCTTGTAATCTTGCAATCTTTCAATCTAGCAATCTTGTTTCTTGCAACCCTGCAATCCTGCAACCTTGACATATCTCTTTCTTGCAATCTTGTAACCTTGAAATCTTGCATTCTCGCAAATCTTTTTATTTTGAGATATTGCAATCTTGTTATCTTGAAATCTTGAATTCTCGCAATCTTGTAATCTTGAAATCTTGCAATCTCGGAATCTTTTTAGTTTAAAATATTGCAATCTTGTTATCTTGTAATCCTGCAATCTTGCTATCTTTTAATTGTGTTATCTTGCAATCTTGTTATCATGCAATTTTAAAATCTTCTTATCTTGAAATCTTGAAATTTAGGAATCTTGCAATGCTGCATATCTCAAAATCTTAAAATTTCGTAATCTTTTTATCTTGCCGTCTTCGATTTTTTTAATATTGCAATAGTGCAATATAGAAATTTTTCAAATCTTGAAATCTCACAATTTTTTTATCTTGCCATCTTTAAATTTTTTAATATTGCAATATGTAATCCTGCTATATGTAATCTTACAATCTTGTTATCTTGTAATCCTGTAATCTTGCAATCTTGTTATAATGCAATTTTAAAATCTTGTTATCTTAAAATCTTGAAATCTCGCAATCTTGTAATCTTGCAATCTTGTAATCTTGAAATCTTTCAATCTCGCAATCTTTTTAGTTTAAAATATTGCAATCTTGTTATCTTGTAATCCTGCAATCTTGCAATCTTGTTATATTGCAATCTTGTTATCATGCAATTTTGAAATCTTGTTATCTTAAAATCTTGAAATCTCGCATTTTTTTTATCTTGCCAACTTCAATTTTTTTAATATTGCAATATTGCAATATGGAAATCTCTCAAATCTTGAAATCCCGCAATCTTGTAATCTTGCAATCTCGAAATCTTGCAATCTCGCAATCTTTTTATTTTAAAATATTGCAGTCTTCTCAACTTGTAATCTTGTTCTCTTGCACTCTTGCAATCTTGCAGCGTTGCTATCTTGCAACCTCTCAATCTGATGTACAGCAAAAATCCTAATAAATTACCCCTCGCC
This sequence comes from Druon quercuslanigerum, assembly GCA_010014905.2. NCBI lineage: Eukaryota > Metazoa > Arthropoda > Insecta > Hymenoptera > Cynipidae > Druon > Druon quercuslanigerum. The sequence continues at coordinate 9,629 of JAAAKG020030402.1, forward strand.
AGTGTCATAGCCAACTTTACCCCTTATCCTATTTGACTTTACTTCGTACCCTAGTCGATTTTTCCCCTACACGAGCAAAATTCACCCTGTTCTCCAAGAGAGGGTGAGCTTAAGCAGGGGAAGGGAGAAAAGTATTCAGACGAAGTAGGGCGAAGAAGGGAAAGTGAGTGTTAAGGAGAGGGTGAGATTTGAACTCCTCAATTAATGCAGTCATGTGTGACTCACTTCAGAAATCAAAACTAGTGTAAATAATCTTATGTCTTTCACAAAATAGTGTCAAAATAGTGTCAAACATTTTTTCAATTATTGAAACCATAAGTAATCCAAATTGAAAAGTCTACAATAGAAAAGAAAACTAAGTAAAATTTCCAGTTTGCAAACCTAATATTTTGCAAATGTTAAAAATGAAGTTCAATCTGTGTATAAAAATGTATTTTTTAGTTTATAGGTTTTTAAAATTCCTATTTATTTATCTTAGGCTTTACAGCCTTATCCTTGTTTTTCAGTTGAGTGAAAAATGAAGGGACAGAAACCAACATTATTTAAAAATGTTTTCGGTTAAAAGTTATTTCTTCAGATAGAAAGTCTAATATTAAATTCTTCGTTAACGATTACCTTTTGTTATTTAAAATTAAATAATTTTGATTAAGTTTCAATATATTTGTCAAAAAGTCATATTTCTTGATTGAACATTCAACTCTTTTGTTAAAAAATCATCTTTTTAGTTTTAAAAATCAACAATTTGATTTGTAGCACATTCATCTTTTGCTTTGAAAATTTATACTTTTCTGAAAAAAATCTCACCATTTTTGGTTATAAATGCAACAGACTAATCAAAAATAATTTTGTTTTGGTTGGAAATAAACTTTTTGTTCAAAATTCGTATTTTCAGCTTGAAAATCCAACAATCTGGTAGAAAATATACCTATTTGTTGGAAAATTTATATATTTTGTTAAAAACTCGTCTTTTTTTTTGGTAGAATATTAATTGTTGAGTTAAGAAAGTAATTTTTTGGGTAAAAATTAAACTTTTTTAGTTAAGGATTCAAGTATTTTGATAAAGGTTCTTTTTTGTTGATTAAATTTAACTGTTTTTTAGTTTAAAATTATTTTTTTTTAAATATTAACTATGACTTTTGTGATTCAAAATTCATATTTTTAGTTGAAGAATTTAATACCTTGATTGAAAGTTAAACTACTTTATTAAAAATTCATTTTTTTGCCAAAAATTCAGTTGAGTGAAAATTCTGATTTTTTTGTGTGAAAAATCAATTTTTTTAACAGAAAGTTTACCTATTTAGTTGAAAATTCAAATTAATTAATAAAAAATGAACTTTTTTGTTTTAAATTTAAAATATCGGGTTTAAAATGGAAATGTAAAAAATGCTTCTCGGCTTGAAAATTCAATAGTTTGTTAGAAAATTTAAGTATTTGGCACAATCTTCAATTTTTTTGCAGAAAATTCGTTTTCTTTTTCATTTAAAACTAAACCGATTATATGAAAGTTTGACTACTATATTGCTTTTTCTTCTTTAAAAAAGCAGTTACTTATTGTAAAAAATTTAGACAAAAATATACGCTAAAAATTAGTCCAAAAAAATGTGGATCAACATCACATCCACTGTTCAAAGAATTTCATTGGAAATTTATGTAATTTGTTTAAAAATTTGTATTATTTTAGCAAAAAATGTATCTATTTAGTTTAAAATTTACCTATGTAGATAAAAGAAAATTGTAAAAAATAGTGTCTTTAATTTCAACTAATTTTTTTTTAATTGCTTTCAATTCGAAATGATTAATTATTTATTCAAAATTGGTTCTTAGGTTGAACCAATTACTTTTGTCAAAAAAGAAAAAAATTTAATATAAATGGTAGAGTTTTTAAATAAAAAAAAATGAATTTTCAACCAAAAGATTAATTTACTGCTATAAAAGACGAATTTTCACAAAAAAATAATAAATTTTGAACAAAAATGGAATTTTAAAGCTGAAAAGAAGAGCTTTCTACAAACAGTTGAATTTTCAATCAAATTATTTCACTTTCAACCAAAAATATTACTTTTTAAACAAGATGATTATTATTTTAGTGAAAAAGACGAATTTTTAAGAAAATACGTAAATTTCCAACAGTTTCATTTTCAACTAAAAAGATTTTTTCTCCAAAAAAAGACGAGTTAAAAAAAAATAAATCTCTGACCATATAGTTGAACCTTAAAAGAATAGGATTAATTTTCTACCGAAAAAGACAAGTTATCAATACACTACATAAATTTTAAATTAAAAAGTTAAAATTCTAAACAAAAAAAATCAATCAATAATTGTTAAATTTCCAAGACAAAAATACTAATCTTCTGTACAAATCAGTTGAAATTTTAACCTGAGAATATGAAATTTCAATAAAAAAGTTCATTTTCAACAAAATATTAAAAATTTTCAAAAAGCATTTATTAATTAATTTAATTAATTAATTAACCCAAGCAGAAAAACAGCATCAAATTATTTCTACTTTCAACCAAGGAAATAAATTTTCTACTAAATTTATAAATCTTTTATAACAAAAAAATGCATTTTTAAAAAAATAGTTTAAAGATTTTTAACGAAAGAGTTAAATATTAAGGATAATAAAATGAATTTTCAATACAAAAGATATATTTTTGGATATTTCACAAAAAAAGTTTATTTTAAATAAAATACAATATAATTTACCAGCCAAAAACGAATTTGGGACAAAAAGGTGAATTATTAACAAAAACATGTTGATTTTCAATAAAACAAGTGCATTTGTGATCAAAAAATTTGATTTTCTAATAAAAATATGAGCTTTCAACAACCTGCGTAAATTTATAAACAAATATTTGAAATTAGTTGTATTTAGTTGTAATTAGTAATTTGAAATTGTAGTCTGAAAAAGATCCCGTTTTAACCGAAAATTGAATAAAACATTGAAAAACAATAATTTTTAATTTAAGAAGCAAATTCTGCAAGAAAAGTTGAATTTTTAACAGATAGTTAAATATTCTAGGAACTCGTTATATTTTTAAGCCAAAAGCACGAACTTTTCACAAAAAGGTAGAATTTTCAATACAAAAAATTTGGACCAAGGAGTTGAATTTTCAAGTCAAAATGATGAATATTCTACATAACAGTTAGATATTCTACCGATAAATATAAAATTAAAAAAAAATTAATTTTCAAAGAAAAATTTATGTTTTCAACTAAAATTATAAATCATTACAAAAAAAAATTAATCTTTAATAATGTATTTCAACCAAGAAGTTTAATTTTAAACCTAAAAAGATAAATTTTTATAAAAATTTTATCGGATGTAAGATAGCATAAAAAACCGTCCTCCTCTTACTCTCAGAAAAGACCTCGCAATTTATGCACTGCCCCAAAATGAAATTTACCGCTTTATGATATTCAATTTAAAAAGTTAAAAAATTTTTTTAATTTAAAGTAAAAAGTTTTGTAGATTAGTCTTTAATGTTAAGGTACTTTATTTATGCTTTGACTACTATCATTGGCATTCTTTTATTTTCAGATCGTATAATTTATATTATACTAAGTAAATTATGTTATTTTGTTAATTAGGGTTTCTGAAAAAATCTATCTAAGCCGAGATTTGAACCCAGAATGCCACTGTACATGAGCGAAGCGTTTACTAATTACTGACGTCGATATCTTTAAATTAATCACGTCTTTCAAATATTCATTAAGTGAATGCTTAAAAAAATTTCTATTATCTTATTTTTAAATTTTTTATATTTTTAATGTTATAAAATGAATATGAAGAGATGCAAGCACGTGTTCGGCGCTTGCGTGTACTGTTTGCAACTAAACTAATTAAAATCATAAAATACAAAGCTGCTCAGCATTTCAATTTGTCTTGAACATTCCGAGTGTAATTCTCTAATTTACGTGTTGAAAGGTAGGCAACGTGTATATCATAGCTTTTGACGTAATTGCATCAGAAGTTTAATTATTTGTGCGTTCATTTTTGTGGTATGAAGGGAGAATTGATGATTGGACATATTGAATGAAACCTACCCAGAAAAGTCTCATATTCCATTGAATGCCCTAGATCAAGAATTTATTGCACTTTTAAGTTTTGCTTTTATTTTTATTTTCACTCTAGACATTAAAAAATAGATCTTTCGTTTAAAATTCTTAATTGATAAAACGACGCGAGACGGTGTACAGCTCACTGGGCGGTGTGAATCTCACTGGGCGGTGCACATCTCACTAGACGGTGTGCATCTCACTAGGCGGTGTACATCTTAATGGGCGGTGTACAGCAAAGGAAAGATGTACACTGCCTAAATGTGACGTGGATCGGTACACCGCCTAAATATGACGTAAACAGTATGGAATGAAGGCGTAGAAATTACATAAAGGGCCATCCGAAAAATAAATTCTTTTAAATAAAATTAATATTAATACCATATTAAGTTCAACCAAAAAAAAAAATTATTTTCTTCCCAAAACTACGAATTTTCAACAACAAAAAAATTAATTTTTAGGACAACAACTGCAGTATCAACCAAACTGTTGAGCTTTCAAGCAAAAACGAAATAAAAAGAATTTTTAACAAAATGTGATAAATTTTAACTGTCTGGTCAAATTCTCAGGCCAGAAAGACGATGTTTTAAAAAGAAAAATGACTTTTCTAGCATAAAAGAGGAATTTTCTAAAGTAGTGAAATTTTTAACTAAAAAATATATTTTTAAATTAAAAAATGTAACTGTTAAATTTTTAGTTTGAAAAATTAATTTTTAACAAAGATATTGAATTTTTAAGTAGAATAATTAAAACAAAGACGACGAATTTTTCACCAAATAAGAACAAAGAAGATTTTTTTCTAACCAAAAGGAAAAATTGATTTTTTTTCATAAAATAGTTAAATTTTTAACAAAAAATATGAAGCTCCTACTATGAAAAATAATTTTGTACCAAATAAGACAAATTTTTTAATTAAATACATTAATTTTAAACATAATTGTTAAATTTTGAACACAAAACATAATTTATCTGCAAAAAAGTTTGAATTTTTACCCGAAAATATTAATTTTTAAAGAAAAAGATCACTTTCTAGAGCATAGTTAAATTTTCATAAAAATAATTTAATTTTTAACCAAGTTTTTAAATTTTCAACTAAGAATTATGACTTTTCTGCCTTTAAAAATGAATTTTTAACCAGTTAAAATTAAACATATTTTAAATAAAGACTTTTCAATCAATAACGATGAATTTTAAACTTAATATTTGAATTTTCAACTGAAATAGAGATTTCTTAAACCAAAAATGGAACCGTTAAATTAAAAAAAATTAAGTCGGAATATGAATTTTTAACAAAAAGTTTCATTTTCTAGTTAATAGTTTAATTTTTATAAAACTATTTTAATTTTTAACCAATTAGTTAAACAGATAAATAGTGCCATTTCTAACTAAAAATGTGAATTTTCGATTCAAAAACACCATTTTTCTACAAAACTGTTAACTTTTTAACCCGAGCACAATAATTTGCAACATACTGTTAATTTTTCAGAAATTTTGTTAAATTTTTACAGCATTTTTTTATTTTTTAAGCAAGTAGATAAATTTGCAATAAAAAAAGTTAATTTTTAGATAAAATAGTTAAAACTTAAAGAAAGGTGATTAATTTTTAACTAACTATTTGAATTTTCTAAGAAAATGGATAAATTTTTACCCTAGCAGTTGAATTTTCAACTAGAAAAAATTTCTAGAAAGTGTCAATTTTAAACCAAATCTGGATTAATAAAAGAAATTAGTCGCAACAAAAAAAAACACTAATTTTTAGCCAAATAGCAAAAACTTTAATCAAATAGTTGAATTTTCAAATAAAATGATGAATCTTCAACAAAAAAAATAAATAAATTTTTGACAAAGTATTTCAATTTCAAAAAAGTAGTTAAATTTTTAATAAAAAAAGATAATTTTTAAAAAAATTTCTAATTTACGTTAAAGCCGAATTTATTGGATTCGTTTTTTTGGATATTGTTGTCGGTCGACGCTATTTTTTAAATATATTTTTATATTAGTTCTGCTCGCTTTGCTTTCTTTATTTCTATTTTTTTTTACGTAAAATAACTAAATACCTATACTCATAACACAGCAATTTTTATTAAAGATTTAGTTTCCTAATTTCTTTGATTGTTATAAACAAATTAATGGATAGAACTAACATTTCCTGAATTTTTGGTGTTTAAATGCATTATTTACACTAATTCTATAGTTGGCTTTCTTCAAAATAATAATTTATCATTACCAAGAATAAAAAAAATCATTTTATTGTTATAAATAATTGTTATAAACAAATTGAGTTACACAACCTTTTTGACACCAAACATTTTTATTTTCTATGTGATAATTTTATTTCATAGCAATAAATTGACTTGATATAAGATATTACCATCCGAAAATAATTGATATTTTTATAAACAATTTAAAAAAAAAATTTTTTATTTTCTAACAGAGATGAGTTTTCTTTTTTTTGAAGGCACTCCTTTTCTTTCCTTAGGAATAATATAAGCGAAGAAAAATATTCATATTTAAAAACAGTTATCTTTGTTGTAAACAATCTTTACAACTAAATTTACTTATATCGTATTTCTAATAACAAAAATTTATTTTCTGCTGGATCGTTTATTTTCTTTTTAAGAATTATTTCGTGATACAATAAATTAACATTTAACAAAAATTGTTATAGTTACAAAAAAAATTCACTTGTATCGGATTCTTTATCATAGACAAACTTTATTTTATTTACCAGAAAATTCGTATTTTTAGGTTGAAAATTTAACTATTTTGTTCTAAATTCGATTTTTCGGTTTGCTAATTCAGCTCTTTTGTTAGATCAATTTAAAAAAAAATGATAATTTATTTTACTTGAAACTTTATCTGTTTGGCTGAAGATTAATTTTTCAAACAAAAAATTTAGCTATTTAATTTTTAGTCGGAAAAGTTAAAAATTTATTATGTTTAGTTACAAATTCAACCATTTCTTTAAAACTTATATATATATTTTTTTAATTCTTCTTTTTTGGTTATAAATGTTATTATTTCAATCTAAACTTATAATTTTGTTGAAAAATATACCATTTTGGTTGAGAAATAAATACTTTTTGTTTACAGTTCCTTTTTCTGAGTTGAAATTCAATTGTAATTATAAAATAAAAGTTAAACTAAGTTGTCATACATTTATTTATTTTTTTATTAAAAATATTTTTTGGATTAAAAATTCAATCACATGGTTATAAATTCTTTTTTTTTGGTTGACAATTAATTTTGTCAACTGAAAATTTGACTGCAATTTTTGGTTTAATACTGATATTTTTTTAGTTAAAATTACATCTACTTGGTAGAAGTACATTGTTAAAAATTCGTTTTTTTCTACAATAATTTTTTAAAATAAAAATTAAGCTCATCCATTTTTGGTTAAAAATCTATGGATTATAGTTAAAATTTCAGCATTTTGATAAAACATTAAATAAAGAGGATATAAATGAATTTATTTTATTATTAAAAATCCATCTCTTTTGGATTAAAATTTTAATAACATTCTTGAAAATTCTTTTTTTTTTAACATAATTTTTTCAACTGAAAATTTGACTGCAATTTTGTGTTTAAAACTGCTATTAATTTAGTTAAAATTGCATCTACTTGGTTGAAAAATATTTTCAAAAATTCATTTTTTTTTAATAATTTTTTAAAATGAAAGTGAAGCTAATCCATGTTTGGTTGAAAATCTATAATTTTTAGTTAAAAGTTCAACAATTTGATAAAAAGTTTAACTAAGTTGTTATAAATTCATTTTTTTTATTATTTAAAATTTATCTTTTTTTAATTAAAAGTGTAATCACATGGTTAAAAATTCGTTTTTTTTTGTTAAAAATTAATTTTGTCCACTGAAAATTTGACTGCAATTTTTGTTTTAAAACTGATATTGTTTTAGTTAAAATTTCAAAATCTTGGTTTGAAATACATTTGTCAAAAATTCGTTTTTTTTCTCAAATAATTTTTTTTAATAAATATTAAGCTAATCCATTTTTTTTTTAATATATAATTTTTAGTTAAAATATCAACCATTGGATAAAAAGTTAAGCTAAGTTGTTATGCATTCATTTTTTTATTAATAAAAATTCATCTTTTTTAGATTAAATGTTCAATTACATGGTTGAAAATTCGTTTTTGTTTCTTGAAAATTAATTTTCTTAACTGAAAATTTGAATAATATATTTTTGTTTAAAAATTTATCATTGATATTTTGAAAAACTGATATATTTAGTTGAAAAACTTTAATTTTTAGTTAAAATTTCAACAGCTTGATAAAAAGTTAAACAAAGTTGTTATAAATTTATTTTTTTAACATTAAAAATTCATCTTTTTTTAATTAAAAAGTTTAAACACATAGTTGAAAATTCTTTTTTGTTTATGAAAAATTAATTTTGTCTACTGAAAATTTAACTACTAGTAAAAAAGTTAAGCTACGTTGTTATAAATTCTTTTTTTTTAATGTTGAAAATTCACCTTTTTTAATTAAAAGTTCAATTACATTGTTGAAAATGCGTTTTTTTGTTAATAATTCATTTTGTCAACTGAAAATTTGACTATAATTTTTGGTATAAAACTGATATTTTTAAAGTGAAATTACATCTACTTGGTTTAAATACATTGTTAAAAATTTGTTTCTTTATAATATATATTTTTTTAAATGACAATTAAGCTAATCCATTTTTGGTTGAAAATCTATCATTTTTAGTTAAAATTTCAACAATTTGATAAAAAGTTAAAGAAAGTTGTTATAAATTCATTTTTTTATTAACAAAATTTCATCTTTTTTTAATTGAAAGTTCAATCACATGGTTGAAAATTCGTTTTTTTTGTTGAAAATTAATTTTTTCAACTGAAAATTTGACTGCAATTTTTGGTTTGAAACTAATTTTTTTTAGTTAAATTTGCATCTACTTCGTGGAAGTGTATTGTCAAAAATTCGTTTTTTTCTAAAATAATTTTTTAAAATAAAAATTAAGCTAATCCATTTTTGGTTGAAAATCTATATTTTTCAGTTAAAACCTCAAAAATTGGATAAAAAGTTAAACTAAATTGTTATAAATTTATTTTTTTAATGTTGAAAATTCATCTTTTTTTATATAAAAGTTCAATCACATGGCTGAAAATTCGTTTTTGTTAAAAATTAATTCTGTTAACTGAAAATTTAACTACTATATTTTTGTTTAAAAATTTATCATTGATATTTTGCAAATCTGATATATTTAGTTATAAAACAATAATTTGTTTAAAATTTCAACAATTTGATAAAAAGTTAAACTAAGTTGTTATAAATTCAATTTTTTATTATTAAAATTTCATCTTTTTTAAATTGAAAGTTCAATCACATGGTTGAAAATTCGTTTTTTTTGTTGAAAATTAATTTTGTCAACTGAAAATTTGACTGCAATTTTTGGTTTAAAAATGCTTTTTTTTTTTAAATTGCATTTACTAGGTTTAAATACATTGTCAAAAATTCGTTTTTTTCTAAAAAAATTTTTAAAAATAAAAATTAAGCTAATTCATTTTTAATTGAAAAGCTATAATTTTTACTTAAAATCTCAACAATTTGATCAAAAGTTAAAGAAATTTGTTATAAATTCATTTTTTTTATTATTAAAATTTCATCTTTTTTTAATTGAAATTTCAATCACATGATTGAAAATTCATTTTGTCAGCTGAAAATTTGACTGCAATTTTTGGTTTAAAACTGCTTTTTTTTTTAAATTGCATCTAATTGGTTTAAATACGTTGTTAAAAATTCGTTTTTTTCTAAAATAATTTTTTAAAATGAAAATTAAGCTTTTGTTTTTTGAAAATTAATTTTGACAACTGAAAATTTAACTGCTTTATTTTTATTAAAAAATGTATCATTGACATTTTGTAAAACTGATATATTTGGTTTGAAAGCTATAATTTTTAGTTAAAACCTCAAAAATTTGATCAAA
>JAAAKG020030413.1:0-19644 GCA_010014905.2 Druon quercuslanigerum
ACATGACCTTCCTGGCATAAACCCACTTTGGACTTCCCAAATCTTTTCTTCTGTTAATTTCATTACCCTACGAATAAAAGTTGATATATTAGAATATTATGCATATATTATTTTCGAAAATGCGTAAAAAAGGTTAAAAATAGTATGTACTTTTACTTTAATTTTTTTTTCAAGATATAAAGTTGACTTACGTTTTAAGATATAAAGTTGTGGACACAAAGTGTACACATAGCAGTAGTTGCTTTCATCCAAAATTTATTATTACGAATGGTTTCTTCAGCAAACGTTGTTTTCACAATTATTATTTGAAATGACAATGGTATAAATAGATTATTTATAAAAAATTTTAAAATTAAACTGCGTTAGGGTTTATATGTGGAACAATAATGATAATCATGAAAAAAGTGTTTCAAACTTAATGCTTTTTTACACCAAGAACATCGAAAAATTGCAATATTGGAACAACCTGGGATTTCGCAATGAATATTAGATTGCGATCCAAAAGCAAAATCGATTGGATTTTTAAACTTTTTCGGCTCTACATCGGTGTAACCAGTCAATCAGCATATTTTGTCGCACTTTAGCATAATTATTAATGGTGATTTTTCGAAGTATCAAGCTTTTGCATAAAAAAATTAATAACATACATGTAAAATAATTATTAGAGGTGATATATGTATAATAATAATTAATGTGTAAAAGTTATTCAATGAATAACATGCTATGGGTAAGACATCCTTAAAAAATTTTTGTTACCGAAATTCTCGAAACTCATCAACTAAATATTTCTATTTGTTTATGTAATTTCAATTTTTAACCCAATCGAGCTGATTTTATGCAATTTCTATCGATAAATAGTAAAAAATAGCGAATTAACCCCCATCCCCCTTAATATAGGTTTTCAACCCTTTTGCACAAAAGCTGTGATCATATGGACGCATTTTCAAAAGAAAGATTTCGACATAGATTTTATTTAAAAAATCTAAATAGTTCATGAGATATTAAAAAAGACTGTTTTTAGGGGTGAAATTTTAGGGCGATTTTCACCCCTTAAATCGACGAATTAGCACTCACAAAAAATACGTGTCTAATATTTTTTGAAGTACGACAACATATCGCAAGATGAAAGAAATCGGTGAGGTACTTCTCGGGACCTTTCCTTGTAAGTCTTACCCATTCTTTCGAAGAGGTCAAAGGTCAGCAAAGTTAAAAAGTATTCAAAATTATTGTTGCTTTCTGTAAATAATGTTTTTTTCCCTGTATCATATTTAAAATTTTTGTTAAAATTTTTTTTGGTGTAATTTTTCGATCGCGGAATATAACGGAGAAGGTCTCATTTTGACGATAACTCTCTCCTATTTTTAAGAGTAGCCTAATGTTACCGAAGCTGGAAATTATTTACCCTGTTTAAAATGTTTAAAAATTCATTGATTTTGGTGGCATTGTTTCAATTGATATTTTCAATTTTTTTGTATGGTTTTTCGAACATAGAGGACCGCAGAAAAGGTCTGGTTGAAACAAATAAAAAATAAATATGTGTTTTGAAAAGAGGCTAAACGTAACATTGAGAAGTTTTTACACTTCTCATAATTTTTAGAAAATAATAAATTTCTTCTTTTCTAGGGCCATCATTGAAATTTTTCTTCAAAAAGTTCAATCAGTTGTTTTTAAAATGCGTAACTGAACTGAAAGGTCTTATTTTGATTGATAAACACTTATTTTTAAAAAGATGTGAAATGCCACCCAAATTCGAAATAATTTAAATTTTTCATGATTTTCAGAATATAGTGCATTAATTGCGCTACCATGATGTAAATTGATGTTTAAAATTTTTTTTTGGGTAGTTTTTTGAACCAGGAATGACAAAAACAAGCTCTCATTATGTCAAGAAACTCTTATCTATTTAGGAAATGAGACCAAATGCCAACGAATTTGGATATTTTTTACACTTTTCGTGATTTTAAGAAAATATTTATTACTTCCGGTAGCATGACCTAATTTGATGTTTTAAATGATTTTGGGGACAAAAATTAAAGATTCATTTTTGCAAAGTTTGAATATAACATTTTTAGTGAAAATAATTCATGTTCAACTAAGAAAAAGGGAATTTGCAACTAAATAGTTAAATTTTCAACCAAACTGATAAATCTTTGACAACAAAAATGAATTCTTGAAAAAACTTTAGTATTTGACATCTTCACTAATAAATATTTAAATTTTCAATAAAAACTGTTAATTTAAACCAAAAAAATCAAATTTTTAACAAAAGAGTTGAATTTTCGACCAAGGAAGATTTGGGGTTCTCAAATCGTGAAAGCGAATCCTTGAAAAAGATTTTAATTTACAACTCAAAAATATGCAATTTCTTCTAAAATATTAACTTGAACTTTCAGCTAAAAAAACAGTTTTTTAACAAAATATGTAAATTTTCAACTGATATTATCAATTTCACAGCAATAAAGCAATAGCCACATTTTTTATTAAAAAATTAATTTCTGACAAAAAACAAATTTTCAAAAACAATTTGATAAATTTTTAACAAAAGAAATGAACTTCTAATTAAAATGATAAGTCCTCGATCAAGAAAATGAATTTTTAACTAAATAACTAAGAAATTAAACTTTCAATCCAAAAGATAAATTTTCTATGAAAAATACAGCTGTTCAACTAAAAAAGCTTAATTTTAAATAAAAAATAAAGTAGTTCAATTTTAAGTTATAAAAATACGTTTTTATCAAAAATAAAATAATTTTTCAGCGAAATAGTAGAATTAAATATATATACAAAATTTAGACGAAAATAGCAATAGTTCAATTTTTAATTTAAGAAATTAGTTTGCCATTAGAAAAAAACTAATTTACAATCAAATAACGAAATTTCTAAAAAATAATTGAAAAAGTTTAATAATTTCAAATAAATTTTTAGCAAAATATTTGAATTAACAATAATCGATAAAAAGTTGGTTAAATTTTAAATTTAAGTAATTGATTACAGTCAAAAATAATTTTTTAACCAAAAACTTTAATAATTGTTGAATTTTCAATAAAAAAAAGGAATTAATCTCCAAGAAGATGAATGTTTTACTATAAAATACAAAGTTTCAACAAAACAAAGAAATTTTCAACGAAACATAAAATAGTTGAATTTTCAGTTTGAAAAAAAATAAATTTTAGTGTAAGAATCTAATTTTTAAGGCAAAAACTTGAATTTTGAACTAAAAAGATTAATTTTTTACCAAGAAAGAATTATTTTTAGCAAAATATATGGATTTCAACCAGAAAGGTGAGATAAGAAAATTATTTTTCTGCTACAAATGACAAAGTTCTAACAAAATACAGAAATTTTCAATCAAACAGTTGAAATTTTAACTAAAGAAGATAGATATTCAACCAAACATGGTGTGGTTAAATTTTCGTTTAAAAAAAGAATTTTCAAAAAAAATTTAATAAAATAGTTAAATTTTTGAAAAAAGAAGATATTTTTACTAAAATGATGTATAAAAATAAATTTTCAACCAAGTATTTCCGATTCCCACTTAGAAGTTGAATTTTGATCCAAGAAGGTTTTATAATCAATATTTTCAAATTAACAAAAATCTTGAAAATTTTATCTAATAGTGATATTAGTGGAAAAATCCTGGCATTAAATTCAAATTTTGAGAATGATTCAATCAAGAACTGATTTAAATACCTTGTATATTCCAGTTTGTTCCGTTTTTCTTTCTACAATGTATCAGATTTTAAAGAGAAGCTATAATTTTTAATAGAAATAGCAAAAATTAACCGTTGCTGTTAAATTTCATTATAAACTTAAGTGTCATATTTTTCTCATTCTTTGTCTTCAACAATAAAGTTTCGATATAAAAAAAACGCCGTAAAATGAGCCTTATAGAAAATTTAAATTAAATTCAAACAGTCGAATTTATTTCTACCTTGATGAATGGTTATTTATTCGGAAATACTTTCAAAATCTATTTTTATGTTTTCTAAATGTTAAATCATATTTTGTCAATGAGAAAATAATCTGCTAATTTTAAAGAAGTTTAAGTGGGAAAAAAAGTGACATTCATATTGAATTTTTTGGATTTTTCTTGCAATAAGGAGAAAATTTCTGTAAATTACATACAACGTTCTCAAGTGATATAAAATCTTCTGTAAAATCCACGACAAAATGTTGGAAAATAAACCTAGTTTTTTTAAAAAGAAAATCATGCTACTAAGATCAATTAATTATTCTCTGAAAATCATGAAAAGTGTAATTCAATAATTTCCAACTTCGGTTACATTTGGCCTATTTTTTAAAATAGATAAGATTTTTATCCTGAGATTTTTCGATAATGGGAGTATTCACATATTATGTTTTATTTTTAATTTATGAATTTTTTAGCACCATTAACTTCGTATATAAAAATTTCAAAATAAATAATATTTATTCATCATAAAATATATTTATAAATATTTTAAAACTTTATTGATACCAGAGGAAATTTCAATTGTAAAATATTTTTTAATAATGGGAAATAATTCTGTTCTTAATGTTTCGCTACCGAACTATAATTTATAAACTTTCCTTTACTTTTAATAAAAAAAAATTAAAAATAAATTATGGACAAAAACTTATTTTGAAGAATGATTAAAAAAAATTCGAAGCTTTTTGATAATGATTTGAGCACATTGCATTTTTTTCAACATTTCTGAGACAATTATAAATCACTCAGGTTTTGTTTTAAAAGAATAATTTAAGTTTTAACGATTTAAAAAATGTGAGGAAAAGTAATATGGAGAACTTTGAGATCATTTAAAAAAAATTAGGATTTCGAAAATTATTTAAAGGTGTTTAAACGATTGAAAAAATATTATAATTTGTAAAGATTTTTTAAGAATTTTGGAAGGTTTCGCGAAAATGAAAAATATTTTATTTTGGTCCCCAGGAAAAATGAAAATACTTTTTTATCTCGGAAAATTTATTTTAAGGGATTATTTAAAAAGATTTCAAAACATTTTGGATTATTGAAAATAAAATTCAACGAATAATCTGAAATGTTTTGAAGGCAACTTTTTTAATTTTGCAAGAATCTGAAACTAAAATTAGAAAAAATTTGAATAATTTTTAAAGATGAGAAGGTTTAAAAGGTGTGACAATATTTTTATAAATTCTTAATTTTCGAGCCAAATTTTAAATCAATTTATTTTGAAAAAAGAACATTAAGGGGTGATTAACAAAGGCTTCAAAATATATCAAACGATTTCCTAAAATTTACGAAAACGAATATAGAAGATTTTAGAGCAAAATGTTTAAATTTGGTAAGATTAAAAATATAAAATAAAGTAAAAAAATCGAATAAATTCAAGAAATATTTTGGTGAATTGAAGAGATTCGAAAAGAATTTCAAACTTTTAAATATTAAAAAAAATGTGGATTTCTAATGTGGAAGTTTAAAAAGAATTTCTAAAGGTTTTAAGAGAATGATCAAATTTTCTGAAAAATCTTTTGGAAAATATAGAAGATTTTAAGGCTATTCTTAAAATTTTTCAATGATTTTTCAAAATTTTGAGAACAATTTGAGTCAGTCCAAAATATTTTCAGGAATTCAAGACGTTCAAAATAGATCAGAAAAATTAAAAAACTCGGAAACATTTCTGAAAATTTATCAAATATTTCTTGATTTCTTCCAAACTTCTAAAAGTCCTAAACACATTTTAAAAATACTTTAATTTTTCCTAATATTTTAAACATGCTCTAAAAAAAAATTTCTTTAAAGTCTTCTAGATTCTTTTTTAAAACATCTGAAATATAAAGAACTCTTTTTTTAATTTTCAAAAAAATCTTATAAAAATTATACTTACATAAATTTAAAAATAAACTGATAATACTTGTTTTCTTGTTCTCAATAAATGCTCAAAAATTAATTTCCACTCGAATTAAAGGGTTGCGAAACTTTAAACAAATAAGTAGTTATTTGAAACTTATTGTTATATTATTATTAATATTATTTGGTATTCTTTATGGTTTTGAAAAAAGTTTTAAACTGGTGAATTTCAAATTAATGTCACTGGAAGTAATTTATTATTTTCTTAAAATCATGAGACATGTAAATAATTTATATCTGCAGTGGAATTTGTCCTCTTTTTGGAAATAGATATTAATTTTTTATTCAGAGCGAGTTTTTTTCTTCTGCCTTCTTTATTAAAAAAAACGTACACAATTTTACATGTTTTTAAAACATCATTTCTCCGATTTTATTCCAAATCCGAAAAAAGAAATTTCGTAATTTTTTTACTTTGATTTTAATAGGTGCCGGTTTTGACTCGATGTTTCCTATTTAAAATGCATGGGGAAAAATCACTTTTTTGAGTTTTTAGAATAATTTTTTAGGGTTTGAAAAAATGTGACTGGAAAGTATGGGGGCCTGTAGAGAATTATCCAAAAATAATTTCATGCATCAGACATATTTGACACCCCTAACACATCCCCACGAGTACCTGAAAACTACCCTTAAACCCAAAAATGTCAATTCTTCATGAAATCAACCTTTTAAACACTGTATTCTCGTCTCTTTTTTAACTTAAAATTATTATTATTGGTTAAGTGGAATATTTATTATCATTCGTTAACTAATTTTTAATTATATAAACCAATGGAATTTGTTTAAATCATTTTTTTCGAAAATTCGTTATTTCCCCTAATAATTATTACTATTTTCCTTGTGAAATATTTATTAATATTGTTTTATTAATTTTTAATTGTTTAAACAAATAAAATTCGTTTAAATAATTTTTTTATTAAAAATGAATAATATTTCTTGAGTGGAATTTTTGTCAAGATTGTTTGATTAATTTTATTTTTCCTAATTTCTTTTCATAAAAATTATTACTATTTATCTAGTGGAATATTCAACAACATCGGTCAATTATTTTTCAAATGTTTAAACAAATCCCATTTGCGTAAAAAAATGTTTTTTTCAAAAATTCGTTAAACTGGCATTTTATTTTCATTAAGCGACATACATTTGTATTCAAATATTTTTCTATTTTTGAGACAATAATTTATTATTTATTTTCAATTAATAATACTATTCAACTGATAAATTGTTTACATAATTAAAAATTAATGAACCACTGTTATTGAATATTCCACTAAACTAATAGTAATAATTTTAGGGGAAAAAAAACAAATTCTCGAGAAAAAAAATTATTTAAACAAATTCCATTAGTCTAAATCATTAAAAATTAACTACCTAATGATAATAAATATTCAACTAGACCAGTATTATTAATTTTAGTTTTAAAAAATACCAGAATTTGGTGCTCAAATGATCGATTTCATAAAGAATTGACATTTTGGGTTTTAAGGGTAGTTTTCAAGGTGAGACAACTCAACGGCGCCACTAACGAAAAACAAAATGCCACATAATACATATTTTTTTGCCAGTTTATTGCTATTTTTTAAAAAAAAAATTTGTTTTTTGTTGTATTAGTTTTCGAGAAAATAAGGCGCCGCTAGCTTGCCGTCAACTCAGCGGCGCCATCTACAAAAATCATCAAATTTAGTAAAATATCTAGGCTAGATTTTTTTTCTATTTTTTTGCTTTACAATGCGCAATGAATCATTTTCGTAAAATTAACCCTCATATAAAAAACTCAACACTTGTAATAAAAAAAAATTATTTAAGAAAAGTATTAAAAAAATGCCTAGGCTAGATTTTTTTGCTATTCGTTTGCTTTTCAATGTGATATGAAACACTTTCTTGAAATCAACCCTTATTTTCAAAAACCAAACCCTCTGCATCACGTAGACAAGACTATGTCAAAAAATAATGTTTTTTAGTATTTTTCACTGTCAATAGAGTCTCTAAATTTTTGGGCTTCTCGGAAATACTCGCTTCGATTTTTTGGCTTCAACCCTTAACGATAAAAAGCAACCCCTCTATGCCACGTAAACATAACATTGTCAAAAAATAATCTTTTTCAGAATTTTCCACTGTCAATAGTGTCTCTGCTTTTTGGGATCCACGAAAATACCCACTTCGATTTTTGGGCTTCATCCCTTAACTATAAAAAACAACCCCTCTGTACCTTGTAGACATGACGTCCTCAAAAATTAATGATTTCAAGAATTTTACAATGTCCGTAGAATCTATGATTGTTGGTTGCTTTTTATCGTTAAGGGTTGAAGCCAAAAAATCGGAGTGGGTATTTTCGATGAGCCAAAAAATCAGATACTCTATTGACAGTGCAAAATTCTCAAAAAATTATTTTTTGACAAAGTCATGTCTACGTGGTACAGAGGGGTTGCTTTTTATCATTAAGGGTTGAAGCCAAAAAATCGAAGTGGGTATTTCCGAGGAATTCAAAAATCAGAGACTCTATTGATAGTGAAAAATACTGAAAAATATTATTTTTTGAAAATGTCTTGTCTACTTGGTACATAGGGGTTGCTTTTTAGCGCTAAGGTATAAAGACCAAAAATCGCAGTGGGTATTTTGGAGATGTCCAAAAATCAGAGTCTCTATTGACAGTGAAAAATTCTAAAAAATATTATTTTTTGACATAGTTAGTCTACGTGGTACAGAGGGGTTGGTTTTTAAAAATAAGGGCTGATTTCAAGAATGTGTTTCATAACACATTGAAAAGCAACAAAATAGCAAAAAAATCTAGCCTAGTCATTTTTTTAATACTTTTCTTAAATAATTTTTTTACTGCAACGGTTGAGTTTGTTAAATAAGGGTTAATTTTACAGAAACGATTTATAGCGCATTGTAACGCAAAAAAAATAGAAAAAAAATGTAGCCTAGATATTTTACTAAATTTGATGGTTTTTGTAGATGGCGCCGCTGAGTTGTCTCACCTTAGTTTTCAAGTACTCGTGGGGTTGTGTTGGGGGCGTCAAACCCACATGTCTGATACATGAAACTCTCTCCATTGGAAAATTCTCTAAAAGCCCCTAGACTTTGCCGTCACATTTTTTCAAACCCTAAAAAATTATTCCAAAAACTCAATCCAAAGGATTATTTCCTAGTTTTAGATACTATTGTATTTCAAAAATGTAGATTCATTATTAAAATTTGAAAATGCTTGCAAGCTTAAATTTAATCATTAACTTAGTTTTTTAATAAATTTTAGTTTTGATTTATATTTGTTTCTTTTTTTAATAAGAAATTCTAGAACCTCAATGAGAGAATTTACCGTATATTTAAATTTGTTGGTTCTGTACAAGACGATATCAAATTTGGTAACGAAAACTGATATATGTTATTGTTAATTTTGTAAATAATAATAAATTTTTAGTAAAATTAAAAAAAATTATAAATGTTGTGCCTTCATACATTCCATTCTGATTTAAAAGTAGGTCGAGATAAGAATACCATGGAAAATAAGAAGGAATTTATTACATAGAAAAAAAGTGAATAAATTGAAGTCTTAATCATTGTCATATGTTAATAGATTTGAAATAATTGGTTAAACTGATTTGAATTATAAATAAGTAACTTTATTATTTTACATTTGATTTTTAGTGATATTATAATACCAAAAAATAAAAATTTGAAATGATCAAACGACAAAATGTTAAACAGCAATTTTCCTGTAGATTGATAACCAGTAGTATTTCATATTTGGCTTGATCCTTAACATTATAAAATTACATGATTTTATTTAATTGAAGTGATTTAAATAGCTTTTTTTTCTTCCCGACGCAGTTTTAAGTTGGTGAAACAAACTGATTTTGCAATCCATGTGAATTATTTGTTGTTAACATAGTTAACACGATTTCGTCACTTGCTAGCATTTCTCAAAGTCACTGCCTTTTCCAATTTCAATGTTATTAGATTTCTCAATGAAGAGTAGTATATATACCCGAGCACTATCAAGCGATAATCAGTTTCGTTAATATCTAAGAAAATGAAAATTTTCTTTTGCACATTCCTCTTAACCTTTCTGATTTTCTTCAATTCTATGGGTACGTATATATTTTGTAATCCTTTAGCTTCGCTGATAAATTTGAAAAGAAACCTTCGAAATATTCCCTTTCACCGGTTCAAAACATATTCAAATTTTTACAGAAATTAAAATTTCTAAGATTTGTTTGTATTTTAAATAATTTTTCGTATCTAATTTCTTTTGAACATTCCTTATTTTTTCTGTAGTCACATAAGTACTTTAAAAAAATTCATTTATTTATTTAGAGCGTGTAGCAAATATCAAAGCATGACAAACCTTAAAATTGGTTTAAATTAAATTCAGTGGAAAGCTTAAATTTTTGTATGCCTGATGGATTTACAAATTTTAAAATCCTAATTAACGTCCAATAATCAAGTTAATGAGCAGAACTTCCTGAAAATAATATCAAGAATCCAACGACTAAATTTGAACAAGAAAAAATGGATGTTGGTTATTATATTTAAAAAAATTTTTTTTTGTGGTTTGATAAAAAAAATACGAAAGAAAGAAAAAGAAAAAAAATTTATTTATAGATGAGAAATTTTTTTTAAAAAGAGAGAGGGAAGGAGATTTGGATGGTTGCCTTTTTATTTTTTATTTATTTTTTTTTTATCTTTTCTGTTTTAGAGAAGAAGAGGATTTTTGATTTTTTTCAGATTGGAATGGGAAAATTTTATGCTGATTGTCCAAATTTAGTCGTTGGAATCTTGATTTTATTTGCAGGAAATTCTGCTCTTTAAAACTTTTGTGATTCTTATTTTCTAAAGTATAGGCCTTTAAATTAGACCGAAAAAGTAAAAAGTTTCACTTTTGAAGATTTTTATGTTTTTTCTTTCTTTTTAAATAAGTTTTCGATATACAAGATTTTAGTGTCTATTACATTGTGCATGGAAGATAATGAAAAGTTTTTTTTCAAATGAGTGAAAAATATTTTTCTGTTTCTTTTTTAAGTAAATAAGCAAACGACACGTTATAATTAGATTTCGAAAACATGTATAAATTTCAGCCGCGTCATTTAAACATTCATGCAGATTGAAACGTACATTAATTACATGAGGTTTACTTCTGTTTATTTTATTCTGGAAATACCTTGAATCTTTATCTTTATTATCACTTGTGACATATTTTGCAACCTTGGAGGTTTTAATGATTACAATGGAGAATGAAAATTAAAGAATTTTTTATTTAAAAAATATAAATTTATCAAACTAAAAATTACCGGATTTAAATTTTTTATTTTCGGTAAGTCTCAGACAAATTCTTTTGCATTGCTTTAGTCACGATTTTATTAAATGAAATTAAAATAATTAAACAAATTTTCTATCGAGAAATATATTTTTTTGAATTATTTTTAGTTTAATTTCAAAAAGTCATTTTAGAAACTTTAAACGTTAAAGATAATTTTTCTTCGATAAAATATTTGATTAATGTATTTTTCATAAATAAATATGATTGAAAAAACTATTGATTGTTTTAATTCAGTAACTGAAATTTCGGAAAAATTTGTTAACAAACGTACATTTTAAATAATTTTAATGATTTTAAAATTTTGGAAAATTTATTTTAAATAAAGCTTTAAAAGATTTCTAAAAATTTCTAAGAAAATCTAGAAAATTTTGAGCCAAGTTTTATTTTTTGTTTTGTTAAAAAAATTATTTATGATGTTTAAAGATTCTAAATTTATTATATCAATTTGAAATAATTGAGCAAATTTTTTAAAATAAATAAAATATTTGATTGTTGTATTTTTAATAATTAAATCGGATTTAAAAACTGTTAATTGTTTTAATTTAAAAGCTGAAATTTTGGAAAATTTTGTTCACAAATATATATTTTAAATAATTTTAATGACATTTAAAAATTTTGGAAAATTGATTTTAAAAAAAGCTTTAAAAGATTTCTAAAATTTCCAAAGAAAATCAAGAAGATTTTGAGCCAAGTTTTATTTTTTATTTTGGTAAAAAAATTATTCATAATGTTGAAAGTTTCTAAAATTATTATACGAATTAAATAATTGAACACATTTTTCATCGAGAAATATATTTTTTTGAAGTATTTTTATTTTAAATTTAAACAGTCATTTCAGAAAATTTAAACGTTAAAGATAATTTTTCTTCAATAAAATATTTGACTAATGTATTTTTAATAAATAAATAAGATTGAAAAAACTATTAATTGTTTTAATTCAGAAACTAAAATTTTTGAAAATTTTGTTAACAAATGTACATTTTAAATAATTTTAATGATTTAAAAATTTTTGAAAATTGATTTTAACAAAAGTCTTAGAAGATTTCTAAAAATTTCGAAGAAAATCTAGAAGATTTTGAGCCAAGTTTTACTTTTTATTTCGTTAAAAAATTATTTATAATGTTTAAAGTTTCCAAAATTATTATATAAATTTAAAATAATTGAACAAATTTTTTATCGAGAAATATATTTTTTTGAATTATTTTTATTTTAAATTCAAACAGTCATTTCAGAAACTTTAAACGTTAAAGAAAACTTTTTCTTCAACAAAATATTTGATTAATGTTTTTTAATAAATAAATAAGATTGAAAAAAACTATTAATTGTTTTAATTCAGAAACTAAAATTGTGGAAAATTTTGTTAACAAACATACATTTTAAATAAGTTTAATGATTTTAAAATTTTGGAAAATTGATTTTTAAAAAAAGTTTTAAAGGATTTCGAAAAATTTCGAAGAAAATCCAGAAGATTTTGAGCCGAGTTTTATTTTTTGTTTCGTTAAAAATATTATTTATAATGTTGAAAGTTTCCAAAATTATTATATCAATTTAAAATAATTGAACACATTTTTATCGAGAAATATATTTTTTTGAATTATTTTAATTTTAAATTCAGTCATTTCAGAAACTTTAAACGTTAAAGGTAATTTTTCTTCAATAAAATTTTTGAACAATGTATTTTAATAAATAAATAAGATTGAAAAAACTAATAATTGTTTTAATTCAGAAACTAAAATTTTGGAAAATTGATCTTAAAAAAAGCTTAAAAAGATTTCTAAAAATTCCAAAGAAAATCTACAAGATTTTGAGCCAAGTTTTATTTTTATTTTTTAAAAAAAAATTATTTATAATGTTTAAAGTT
Source organism: Druon quercuslanigerum (assembly GCA_010014905.2). Classification (NCBI taxonomy): domain Eukaryota; kingdom Metazoa; phylum Arthropoda; class Insecta; order Hymenoptera; family Cynipidae; genus Druon; species Druon quercuslanigerum. The sequence continues at coordinate 13,048 of JAAAKG020030413.1, forward strand.
TCTAAAATTATTATATGAATTTAAAATAATTGAACACATTTTTTATCGAGAAATATATTTGTTTGAATTATTTTAATTTTAAATTCAAACAGTAATTTCAGAAACTTTAAACGTTCAAGATAATTTTTCTTCGATAAAATATTTGATGAATGTATTTTTAATCAATAAATAAGATTGCAAAAGCTATTAATTGTTTTAATTCGGAAACTGAAGTTTTGGAAAATTTTGTTAACAAACATACATTTTAAATAATTTTATTGATTTAAAAATTTTTGATAATTGATTTTAAAAACAGCTTTAAAAAATATCTCAAAATTTTGAAGAAAATCTAGAAGATTTTGAGCCAAGTTTTATTTTTTATTTCTTTAAAAGTTCGTATTTTTTGGATAAGAAAAAGTATTTTTTATTTGAAATTAAAATATTTTCTGGTTGAAAATTCAATGATATGGTAGTTGAAGATGAACTTTTTTTGAAAATTTTTGGATTTGACGTATCTGAAATAGTGAAAACTCTTTTTCAATATTCACAAGAATGTTAGAAAATTATAGTTATATAATCTTCACTCGACATCTGGACTCTCGCGCAGTCGATATTCACTTTTCAGCTAGAGACGTCGTTGATGAGAATCTAATAAACATTTATTCGAAATTTTTATTTTTATTAAAACCTTTTTTTTTCTTCTGAAATCGAAAAACTACTTTCGTGCATATCACGCGATGGATGAGTATTATATTATTGACTTACTCGGTGAAGAAGGGAATAGTGTGAGGAAGGGGTCATAGAATTTTTAGAATGATTTTCCGCAACACTGCTCCGACCCATGTTGCTGATCAATCTCTCTAGCAATCACCCCAAGTGAAGATCCTCACAGAGTCGTCATGTGAGGTTTGCTAGCTTATTTAAACCTTTTTTTATAAAATTTTCTATTGTCTTATTACAGAATTAAGTAAATCCGAAGAAGACCCGGAAGTGAAGCTTGATCTTTTAGAAACCCCTGTTCGTCGTCGCGCAGATAGAACTCGCCCATTAAGTAGATTGGCAAACGCTCGTCATCAAAGATATCAGAATAAGGAGGTAACAGATGGTCCAGTGTTAGAAGCTGAAGCGCAAATCTCGGGTCAAGAAAATGTTCAAAATGTCAATCTGTCAGGCAGTGCTCGAGTTCAACGAGGGCGTAGGCTTGAACGTCTTAGACGTTTTCATATGGGCAGAAGCTGGCGCACGAATCCAGAAAATAATGAGTGAATATTTTAATATTTCTGAAAAGAAAAAGTTTATCTATTAATTTTATTGATTGTTTTTTTTTATTTAATGAAAAGTCCAGTTTCAAAGTTGATTTGCGATTATTACAATTTTTGAATCAGTAACTAATTGGAATGTGGATCTTATGTTACTGTGGGATTATAAGTCAGCTAGCGTATTATTGTGAATAAATAATAATCGTAGTAAAAATGTAGTTAAAAATTGTATTAAAAAAATTGTAGTAGATTATACCGATAGAATTCTTGATATAAGCACTCTATAATTATCTTTAAAAAAATGGCTTCAGAAGGATCTACCAATAGGTCATTTTGACAGGATGCATAATAAGAAAAAAGAGTTTTTTTCTATTTTTTTTTAACAATGTATGTGGCAAGAACAGACTTTTTATTGTTTCAATAAAGTGCTTGTTTTTTGTTAAACATTTCTGTTTTCTACTTATTTTTCCGTTTTAAAACAATAAACTAAAAATTCCCGATGTACATCAAGACGTCTGTTTAGAAGTCTCGCCGAATTGTCTCTTCATTGTTTCAACAAAGTTAAGTAAAGTTCTTTATCTATTAACTTATTTTTATATTTATCACTTTTTGCATTTTAATTAAAATGTAAACTGCTCGAAACAAAGAAGTATATCTGTTTGTATTTTATAGAACATGATAAAATATATATAATATTATAAATTAATATATTTCACTAAACTATTTGTAGTTTTCCTCTGTGGAATTAGCAAATATTTTAACTTGTAAAATAAGTAATTTTTTAGTAATATTTAATTTCTTACATATTTTTAAAAGATTTAATAGTTAAATATTGCCCTAAAAATTTCTTGAATATTCAAGTACAGGAAATTATTTTAAATTTGCTGCCGTCTCACGATGATAATGAAAATTTTTGACATGGCCTCATTTGTTTTCATGTCGGAAGACGGATCTAGAAAATTTTTAGGAGTGGGCGACTGTGAATTTTTATTTCCTAATAATTCAAAACAACTTTTTAAATTTATATGTTTCAAATTTCAGGTTAAAATATCTCAAAAACCTGACGTATAGGAAAAATTTAGACAACGGATTCGTTTTTAGGACACCAAAATCCTTCGGGGTCACAAAGTCTTGTTTTTGGGTACAAATGTCGTCGGTCTTTGTAATTTATTTTTTTAGGTTGAAAATTCAACTGGTTGAAAATGGTCTTTTTTGTAGAAAAGTGTAGAAAATTTAACTGTTTAGTCGAAAATTTAATTTTGGTCTTAAACATTCTACTATTTTGTAGAACATTTGTTTTTCTAAATTGTAAATCATCTTTTTCAATGAAAATTCATCCATTCCATTTTTGTTGAAAACTGATATTTTCTCAACACAAAATTGAACGACTTGGTTAAAAATTTTTCTTCTATTGTAAAAAATTAATCTTCTTTATTAAAATTTCAACTGTTTGTTTAAAAAATCAAGCATTTTTAAAAGTATTTAATATTTTTCGCTAAAATTGAATTTTTTTGCAACAGTTTATTTTTATTTTATTTAGAAATTTATCTGTTTTGATTTATTTAAATTGCAGTTTACTTAAAATAAAAAAATTTTGTTCTTGAAATATTAATTATTATATTTTTATTAAAAATTCAACTTCTTGGTGTAAAGTTGAAATACTTTCTTTGAAATTAATTTTTTTGGTTAAAGATTCATAATTTCGTAAAACATCTCTTTGATAGGGAATTTAACCGCTTTGTTGAAACTTCTATTTTTTGGCTTAAAAATTAATTTTTTCACGAAATGTTTAACTATTTGGTTTAAAATAAACTTTTGTTTTAAAATTTATATTTCCGGGTTAAAACTCATCAATTTGGAAGAAAATTCAAATAGGTGGTAGAAAATTCAACTATTTTACAGATGATTCATTATTTAAAATTATAAATAATTCTTTCTTACTGAAAATGCAACTATTCCATTGATGCTAAGAAATTGATCTTTTTAGTTCCAAAATTCAACTAATTGGTTACAAATTTATGAAGTTTCTTGAAAATGGTCTTTTTTTGTAGAAAAATAATCTCTGGGGTCTTCTTTATTTAAATGCAATTTCAACAAAAAATTAAAATATTTTTTGTTGAAATATCAACTATTATATTTGTATAGCAAATTATTCTTTTTCGGTTGAAAATTCAACTCTTTTTTTTCAAACTTCATTTTTTTATGAAGATGCATTATAATGTTAGTAGATCGTTCATCTATTTAATTTAACGAAATTTAACGAAAAAGGACCCCGAACAACAGGTTGAAATTAAACAGTTTTTAATAGGAACTTCGACTTTTTGTTTTATTTTTTCAACAATTTGGTAAAAAATTCAACAAAGTGGTACAAAACTTAAATAAGTGAGAGAAAATTTAACTGTTTTTTAGAAGATTATTTTTTGGTTGTGAAAAATTAATGTTTTTAAAATAAAATGTTGGTTAAATATGGATCGTTTATTGATTTTTAATTTATTAGCACGATGACTTTCGAAAGAGATGACAGATTGAATTAGCATTTGGCGTACTCCTTTAGTATCCTAAAATGAAGGTCAAGTTCGTTAGCCAGCCATTTTAAATAAAAATTCAAAAAGTGAGCACATTTTTAAAATTTTTGAGACCACTTTTTTTTTAAGATTAAAAAACTTTGTGTGCAATTATTTCTAGTACTCAAAAAGACGAACAATTTTTTTAATGACCTTTTTTGATAAAATTAAAATTTTCGGTGATATATCATTTTCAAAATCCAAAAAAAAAGAAACAAAAATTAACATTTTCAGTCAAACAACGCACGATACGAAAAAAAAAGTTAAGACAAGAAAAATGTTTCTTTTGACACACCCTACAAGATTATCATAACGACTTTTTTAAAATTTTTTTAGAAATTTGAAAATTAAAATTTTAATTGCATAAAGAACAATAAAAAATCAAACATTCCGTTTTACAGTCAAACTATGCAAGAGAGGAAAAATGATGATTGAACTGAAATTGTGCTCTCAAAAAAGAGCTACAAATTTGTTGATAGTGGCATTTTGATAAGATGTGTTGTTTTTGTTTTATTCTTAAAAAACATCGTAGGAAGTCAAAAAAAATCTGCCCGCTTTGTGGGCACATTCTCAATCACAACTTTTGTCTTTTAATTTCTTGTTTCATCTCGTGTGTGGGGTTTCAGAAAATTTACTTTTTAAAAAATTTAATAAGAATTTTAAAAAATTATATTTTTCATTCAACTATATCACATGAACTTCTATCTACTCGTAAGACAACGCTTTTGAAGGTTGATGACCTTCTCAGCATAAAACACTAACCAGCTGTGGCTCGGTTAAAACTCCCCCCCCGGCCCTCATCAATTCAATTTCAATTTCAATCAATTCAATTTTCGTGGATGACTGAGGCTGAGGATATAATTTAGAAAAGAGAAAAATAAAATTGTAAATAAGCAAATTCAGTTTTTGCAAAACGGCAGAAATTGTAATAAAAGTTTTAATAGCTAAATTTTGTTTAAAGAATGCGCATTTTTTAAACGAGTCAATAACACTACGTCTGTTTTAATATGAATGATATACAATTTGATGGACAAATTCGATTGCGAAGCACGAGATACGTAATAAAAATGTGTTCGTTAAAAGCGAAGGAGCTTTAACAAAAGAGAATTCACCATCACCAAATTACTGTTTTCGATAGTTTGACCTTTAGTTTTTAAAAATCTGTGGTAATATACAAAGACCGAGCGCGGAGCGCACGGGAAATACATTATCGAGCGTGAAGCGCGAGATACATATATTGTCTAGCGCGAAGCGCCTGAACCAACGCCCGTCCCAGATTTTCTATTTGAAAATTTACCTGCTTTAGCAAGAATTACACCTTACTTGGGGAAAAATGCAACTGTTTGCTAAAAAATTTAACAATTCTTTTAACAAATCATACTTTTTGTTTGAAAATTCTGCTGTTTTGTTGAAAAATTAACTATTTCGCAGAAAAATTACTTTTTGTTTAAATTTAAAGTTTTGGTTTTGAAGAGATAACTGAAATCTTTTCTTGATGAAAATTCAACTGCATAAAATTTCCTTTAAATTAAAAATTCATCTTTTTTAAGAGAAATTTCATTTTTCTTGGATAAAAATGCAACTCTTTGGTTCAAAATGAAACTATTTTGTTAAAAAGTCATACTTTCTAGCTAAAAATTCTACTTTTCTGTGAAAATTGAACTTTTTTGTAGAGAAATTAATTTTTGCTCAAAATTCATATTTTGGTATTGAAAAATTAACTGAAATCTTCTCTAGATAAAAGTTCAACTTAAAAAGAGACGTTGTTTTTTTTTATTAAAAATTGATCTGTTTTAATATAAATTTTATCTTTAATGGTTAAGAATGAAACTCTTATCAGAGAATTTAACTAATTTGTTAAAAATGCATTCTTTTTTTTTTTATTGAAAATTGAAAATATAAAATTCATTAAAAACTCAAGTTCTTTCGTAGAAAATTATTTATTGTTTAAAAATTCATAGTTTGATCATCTGAAGTCAACACAAATTTTTTTCAGCCAAAAATTCAACTATTAAGAAATTTCTTCATTAAAATTTTATCTGTTTTAGTATTAATGTCATTTTTTTATGAAAATGTAAATTTTTATTTTGAAATTATTCTTCATTGTTAAAGCCTTCTACTATTTTGTTTAGAAGATTTTGTTGAATCACTTTGTTCATAAATCTATTTTTTTATGATTTATAGTATAAGATTAAATTTATCTCTTTTATTGAAAGTTTAACTATTTAATTAAAAATTGATATTTTTGAATTTCAAATTAAACTACTTGGAAAAATTAATTTTTTTAATTGAAATTTTTTGTCTTTGGTTAAAAATTTATGGTTTTAAAATTTACCTGTTTAAATTTAACTGTTTAGTATAAAAGCCAGGTTTTTGTTTGAAATTAATTCTTTTACTGAAAGTATAACTTTTACAATTTCTTAGAATTGATCTTCTTTAGTTAAAAATATATCTTATTTTGTTAAAAAAAATAATTGTCTTTATTTTTAAATTTTATTTTTGTTGGGTAAAAATGCATCAGTTTAGTGGAGAATTAATTTTTTTCTGAAAAGTCATATTTTTTGTTTGAGAATTCAATTTTTGTAAGGAAAATTGATCTTTTGGCTATAAATTTCAACAATTGAGTTAAACTTTTATTTATTTCGTGATAGATAGATCTTCAATTGTTCCAAATTCGTCTTTTTGATTTAAATTTTTTTGTATATCTTTTTTGATTTAAACGAGACCGATCACGCGCTCGAGCGCGCGTGTTTTCGTCATTCGAGATACTTTGTATGTATTACTGATTTTTTTTG
>JAAAKG020030424.1:0-19643 GCA_010014905.2 Druon quercuslanigerum
ACACTACTCCCCTCCCTACCGAGTGAGTCACGCCTACCCCGAAAGGGAAACGGCTTAATGGTATAATAATAATAATTAACCTTCTATTAACCTTCTATTGGACCGTATTCTTATGTTTGGGGGCGGAAAATTTAATAAATGAATCTAAAAAATTTTTTTTGATAATATTAAAGCGTGATAATATGAAAAATTATAATTTTTGTCTGCTGAGAATTTATATGGAAAATAACTAAATTGTTTGCCTTGTATCACGCTCAAGACTGGCGAAGGTAAATAAACAGCGATTGCAAATAATGTAGATAGAACATAGATTGGAATGAAAATAATTTTTTTTTTATATTCAAAAATCAATTTTTTTTTAGTTTGCAATCCAAAGTTCTAAAAGAGTTTTTTTTAATTATTGAATTTTTACAATATTGAGTGTTTTATTGTGAAATTGTCATCGATCGGCTTCGAGTGGATTTAGCCGTATTCTTATGTCTGGGGGCAGTAAATTTAATTATTAAATATAAAAATTTTCCTTGGATAATATTAAAGGGTATAATAATATGGTAAATATGGTAAATTATAATAATATATGGTAAATGATATATGATATGGTAAATTATAATTTTTGTCTACTGAGAATTTATATTAAAAATTACCAAATTGTTTGCCTTTTATCACGCTCCAGACTGGAGAAGGTATATAAACATAGATTGCAATCAACGTAGATAGAACATAGATTGGAATAAAAATAATTTTTTTTATATTCAAAAATCAATTTTTTTAGTATTCAATCCGTATTTCTAAAAAAAAATTTATTTTAAGTATTACATTTTTACAATCTTGACTGTTTTATTGCGAAATAGTGATCGATCGGCTTTAAGCAAATTTAGCCGTATTCTTATGACTGATGGCAGTAAATTTAATTATTGAATATTAAAATTTTCTTTTTATAATATTAAAGGGCCATAATATGGAAAATTATAATTTTTGTAGCTGAGAATTTATATTAAAAATTACCAAATTGTTTGCCTTTTATCACCCTCCAGACTGGAGAAGGTAAATAAACATAGATTGCAATCAACGTAGATAGAACATAGATTGAAAGAAAAATAATTTTTTTTTTATATTCAAAAATCAATTTTTTTTAGTTTTCAATCTGCAGTTTTTAAAGAGTTTTTTTAATTATTGCATTTTTACAATATTGAGTGTTTTATTGTGAAATTGTCATCGATCGGCTTCGAGTGGATTTAGCCGTATTCTTTAGCCGCATTTTCATGACTGGGGGCAGTAAATTGAATTAATAAATATAATAATTTTCTTCGGATATTATTAAAGCGCGATAATATGAAAAATTATTTTTTTTTCTGCTGAGAATTTATATAAAAAATTACCAAATTGTTTGCCTTGTATCACGCTCAAGACTGGCGAAGGTGAATAAACGTAAATTGAAATCGACGTAGATAGAACATAGATTGAAAGAAAAATAAACTTTTTTTTATATTCAAAAATCAATTTTTTCAGTTTTCAATCCGCAGTTCTAAAAGAGTTTTTACAATTTTAACTGTTTTATTGTGAAATGATGATTGAATGACTTCGAGCGGATTCAATCTTGGACGAAGAAAAAATGTTTTCTCTCAAGTACAGATTTACTTTCAATTTCTTTAGGTAAAAAAATCGACATATTTTTCTATCAATATCAACTGCAAAAATTTTGTTCACACAAAATATAGTATAATATTTTGCTCTTTATTGTTTCAGGTCAAATGTTTTTTTTTTAGCAAACGATTTATGGATAGGCTATGAAACACAATATCGAAACTGATGTGAAAAATAAATTTTATTGTTAATAAAAGTGTAAGAATTTACTAAAATAATTGTAGCTACTAGATAATGCCCTGAACATCAAAGAGCTTATTATTTTTTGTTTCATATTATTATTATTATAAGTTTGATAAATTTGCAAATGTAAAATTTTCAAATTTTAATTTTGAATTCCTCAATCTTAAGTGACCAAATACTAAATCAGATTTTCTCATCAACTTATAAGAGATATAAATCCATATTTTAACCGTTTCGCTTAGGAAAAATATTCTAAGATGTTGATTCATAATTGCTGAATGTACAGCTTACTCAAATTAATTTCTATTAAAAAATTAAAATCTAATTTAGTAAAAATATATAATGCCGAAATTTCAGCATAAAAATACGACAATTGATATAGGGTAATAATCTCTTTCCTAATGTTAAATTACGCCAAAAAAGAATAAAGTGCAGATCGCCAGGTATGGTTCTTAAACTAGAAACATTGACCAAACCCTAATTGGTGAAAAATAAAAATCGGTTTAAATTAATTCCGTTCCTATTTAATTACTACCTTAAAATAGTATTTAAAATTGCTCAACTAAATGGATTCCGTGAAGGAAATGGACTTTAGAATTGAAGTCTCAAGTTGAAACTAGCCATCTTAATCCTTTCCTTTTCGTCGACTTGTCTCTATTTTTTCTATTTTTTCCACTCAATGCAAATTGCCTTTTAGGCTAATGCCCTTTGTATAAAATCCTAATTAAAATTGTGAGAACAATTCCTGTCCTGTGATTAGTTGGCTCTGCAGATCGGATTTGCTCGTTCGTCTCTTGAATCTCGTTTGTACCCCGACGTCATTTAAAATCCACGACCTCGTAACTCTTCAGTGGCCAGAACCTTTCGGAACAAAAGCTTTATTGGCAGAAAAGATTTATACGCATCGGGTAAATATGTCACTATAAATTTGGATTGCTGCTCTGTGTCTGAAAAATGTGTAATTGTGAAAATACCGTATACTTATGTGCTTATCAGAAAATTTAATAGTACGATAAATTACTTTGACGTTAAAATAAAATTGATTTACAAACGCATTTTTAAATGATTACTGGAAGTTATTATTTATGTAATTTGAATTATTAGTGTTGAATATAACTAGGATTACGAAGCCGAGCATGGGAATCGGGAAATTATTGTTGATACCTGCTTATGTTTTGTTATTTGCTGAGATTTTGCAAAACCACATTGTTATTTCTATATATTATAAAAAGATTCGACCGCCGCCGCTGTTTTAGGGATCATGTTATTTTGTGAATATTGCAAAAACCATAGACACTGTGTGCTACATTACCCCATGTTCCATATTTCCCTGTGTATCATATTACATAGTGTTTCATATTACACGAATAAGAGAAAACCTCAACCCGATTTGATGTATTCCCCTATGTGTCATATCGTCTCATAAATGAATTACATTTTATTTTATTTTTTATAATTATAAAATATATTTTAATATTATATTCTTAATATGAAATTATTATTATCTTATTTTAATCTATTGTTAGTAGCAAACGAGCTACAACAAAAACGATTCTCTTTTTTTGAAAAGGAATCCAGAATGATAAATTGTTCCAAAGGAACCCAAAGAATCACATGATTAGAACTCATCGTACCAATAGCGTCAAAAATTGTTCAATACAAACAAATATTTAAAGTTGGATATGATTTAGATGTCCCTTATTCAAGTTTTGTCTTTTTTGTTGATTTATGTTTTCAGTCTCATGAAAATTTATCTAGCTGTTAAATTTTGATTTACATACAATTTTCTCCTTTTATAGTACTATCATTTTAAATAATCACAAATTTTACAATGTTTTATGTATTGGATTATAAACTAATTAATGTTGAAGGAAATTATTGTGGTGCCCAAATTCGACTCTCCCTTTTTTATGGAAGACCCGAAAAAGCGAAAAAAGAAGTCTTCATTATAAATTTTTTTTTAATTACATTTTTCTCTTTAGATATATTCAAGGAGTAATTTAAATCAATCGGCAGTTTTCTGTACAATTTATGCTAAAGATGAGATTTAAAAAAATGGTAAAATTGATTACTTTTATTTAATGAGCGAACAGTTTTAAAGTACTTTGTAACTAATTTTTCATTGTTTGAACCAGTTTATTTTTTTAACCATTTCTTTCCCTGTAAATCGAGAAAAAAATTTTTTTCTGGAATTAAGGCCATAGTTTTTTAATCTGCAGACATGTAGTTTTTGTTAAAGACTGGTTTCAATTACACTACCGTCGGAAATTATGAGTTCGATTGACGCAAGCACTATTAAAAATCATTGCTGGCTTTGAACCACGATAACTCAGCGAGAAAAAATGATAGGACATTTAAAAAAAAAAGTTGAAAAGCCTATGAAATTCCACGTCTAGTAATTCAACCCGATTTTTTTATCTGCTAAAGAGAATACAGCACGTGATAAGTTTTTAAAAAAATTCTAGATTTTTTAAAATTTTGTACCTTGACTTCAAACTTTAGCATGATATAGGAAAATTTTTGCAAAAATCTGAAAATTATAAGAAATAGAGCCCCAAATTTTATCTTTAATTTAAGCCAAAAACATTTAAAAAATCTTCATCGGTTCCCGAGGTACGATTAGAAATGTTCAATCATATCTGAGTTGAGTTTTAGCCGACGATCACGGTTCTCGGCCGGTCTGCTGCTCGCTTCCTTCGTTGAGGCAGGACCGAATAGGCCACGCACAGAGGTGTGCTTGATTAGGGCTCTCTTATACTTTTCATTCTACTCATCAGTAATTTTTATTTTAAATTATTTTACATTTTTTAAATTATTTATTGTTTTTTTTAATTATTTACAATTATTCCTATTCAGAATTATCCCCATATTAAAGGAAAAAAATGATATACAGTTTTTTTTTTTTATTTCTTAAAATCTTTATCAACTAGAATATTAATAAAAATGTAGATATATTCTTACAAAGGTTAACTATTTTTCAAACGAATTATGCAGCTAAATTCTAAATAAATTATTCATATGAAAAAAAGTCAAAAATATTAAAAGTGAATAATAATAGAATTTGCAAAATAAATTAAATATAAAATAGTGCGTAGGTGTAATGAAAATTATATTGCTGAAAAAGTTGGAGTATCAAATAATCGTGAAAATGTACGATTGATAGGTGCAAGAAAACGAATTTATATATAGTAAACCATAAAGAAGAATTGTGAACCATTTATTAGAAATTGAAGTTATAATAATATATAATAATAATTCCATTATTATTTACTTTCAATAATTTTGAGTGTTTTTCATATAAATAATTTATTTAGAATTTAGCTGCTTAATTCGTTTGACAAATAGTTTACTCTCGTAACAATATATCTACATATATATGAACATGCCAGTTGATAAAAATTTTAAGAAACAAAAAAAACTGTTCATCATTATTTTATTATTTAATGTGGGTACAATTATGAATTGAAATATTCATAAATATTTGAAAAAAACAATAAATAATTTTAAAAATTTACAATAATTTAAAATAAAAATTACTATTGAACAAAATGAAAAGTATAAGAGAGCCCCAATCAAGCACTACGTCTGTGCGTGGCCTATTCGGTCCTGCCTCAACGAAGGAGGCGAGCAGCAGACCGGCCGAGAACCTTGATCGTCGGCTAAAACTCAACTCAAATACGATTTAACGTTTTTAATTGTATCTCGGGAACAGATAAGGATTTTTTAAAGTTTCTTTGGCTTATATTGAAGATCAAATTTTAGAGTCTTTGTCGTATCATTTTCAGATTTTTGCTACAATTTTCCTAGATCATGCTAAAAATTGAAATCGAGGTACAAAATTTTAAAAAATCAAGAATTTTTTTTAAAGTTATTACGTGCTGTATCCTCTTCAGCAGATAAAAATCTGTTTGACATAACTAGACGTAAAATTTTATAGGCTTTCCAAATGTCTTTTTAAAAATGCTCTATCACTTTTTTGAGCTGAGTTATTGTGGTTCAAAGCCAGCAATAATTTTTAATAGTGCTTGAGTCAATCGATCTCATAATTTCCGACGGTAGTGTTTTTTTAAAGAATTGATATGATTTGCTTTTTTTCAGAGAAAAACTTTAGAACATTTTAGTTTTTTCGAATCTCTTGTAATTTGTCGCTTATTATTCAGTAGTTTCTCATCTTAACGTAATCAATCTCAAAAATAACTATCTATAACCTAACAAAAAAAAAGAAAAAAATAACTATTGTTTAAAAAATTTGGAGTGTAAGTACTAAAATGAGAAAGTACGCAATAGTGAGCAATACAGTATAAGATATTCGATAAAAGTAAACCGTTATCCACCTTTTCTGTAAAAAACGGAAGTGAATGATTACCCATTTTTTTATGAATGTAAAGTGCATTTAAAACAAAAATTGTTGCTCTTAAAATTAATTACCTTCAACGCTAATTTAAAAAATATTAAGTTTTCTAGATTTTAAATGAAAAAATAGTTTCTTCAAAGAAAAATTGTTTAAATAATTGAAAACTATCACCGAAAAATATGAAACCCGGCATTCATTATTTTCATTATTAAATCCAGAAAGTAGTAAACATTTACCATTTATAGGCAAAATGATCCTTAAGATAATTGTCAAATATCGTTAAAAATATTACTCTAAACATTCTTTCATAGTATTGTTAATTTATAAAACATTTTATTTTACTTTTTGGGGACGATAATAGGGGATTTCGTGGTATAAAATATAAAGTTATGGGTTGGAAATTATTTCTTCACCATATATTAAGGGTTTCCTGTTTAAAATTCTATATCAATTTTAAAACGGTTTCATTTTAACTGATTTGATATAAAAATAAGGGCGAATTTTCTTTTCTGGGAAAGGAGCATCTTATGGACGATCGATCACCAAAAATGGAAATTTTATACGTATAAGAACCATCCTAATAATCACTGGTGCAACTTTTCTAATATGCAAAACCGTTTAAAAAAACTGCTTTGTTTGCAAACGCCTTCTTTTTATTTCGCAAATCTTTCAGATCAGAAAAATATTTGATTTCATATTATCATCGAGATATAAGAAACAAAAGTAATTTATTATTTGAAAAGTATGAAACTTATAGAATGTAAAATTAATATTTAGAATTTTAGTTAATAATTCTAGGCTACGGAAAAGAACTAAGTGTTGTAAGATCTTTATATTTTCAATGATGATTTCAAAAAAATAACTGATTCTAAATAAATTTAATCCAAATATTGCTGAAGACCTTGAGTTATTGCTTACTTTCAACTCATAATTAACTGCATTTATTTGGAGAAAAATAAATTATTTTCTGTGGAAAAGTAGTTGGGTGAATTTCTGAAAAAATAATTTCGCTAGAGGCTATAGTGTTAAAAGTTTTTTTCTTAGTTATATGTTACAAAAAGTAAGACAATATTATTTTTGCCCTTAAAAATGAGTTTCAATATTTGCAATAAAGGATGTACAATGCTGCGACTATAAAAGGGAATACTTCAATATGTAGTTGATTACCAAAAAGTGGACAATGTTTAGAAAATTAGATTTTCGAAAACAACAAACCTACCATGCCACGTGAAATTTTTTTGATAATTAAGGATTAAACAACGGCGTTCAAAAATATAAAGCTAAAAGTTCAAGGAATGTATTTGTGATGAATATGAATATTATATGTTGCTATAGTTCACATGTTTAGACATGTGACTGTTAAATCCAAAAAAATGTTGTATGTCAGTCGGAAAAAATGAGAACCTCCAGGGTCCATCAATCTGTCTACGTGATTTTCGCTCGGAATTTTCCAAGAGGCAATTTCGAGTGAAGATCTTACGTGACAAAATTGAGGACTCTTGAGATTCTGTCGACGAGTTTGCTTACCCACCATAAAACTATTAGCATTGTTCTGGCACATCTGCCGCGTGCCTGAATAGCCTTAATGGCCGGAAAGGCCCCGACCATCCAAAATCACGGGCCTGCCGTCGTGTTTTCGAGCTGAACGAAAACACGGCGACAGCACCGAAGCACGTACGCCAGTGCCCTCTCACTCACTCCTATGCGCGCTTTCCAATCTACCATCCCCGTTTTCCCTCTCACTCTCTCCCCCGTGTTGTGTCCCTTTTCAACGCACTGGCGGCCGCCGTGGAGCTCAACAGGCGTTCGACTCGAAACGGCGGTAGGATAGTTTAAGAGAACAAAATTAATATTTTAGCCAAGGAATGAATAATTAAACAAAAAATTAAAATATCCCGCCGTCGAGTCGAGGTTATTTACAGGATCTGAATTCTAATTTAGAATAGGGCAAGTAGATTATTTAGTAGTAGGAATTAATAATGCTTTAGAAACATAGCGAATTCTTAAATAGTGAAATAAATAAACTAAGACGGAATAGTAAGGTCTGGTGGAGGCTTTTGAACAATCATTTTTAATTTTAATAGTTTTATTTATAATAATAATAGCCAAAAACTCCAACGACCATACTATTCACCCTAGCTTCATCGTTCCTTCGGAAAAATGAAGGTAGAATATCACTTAGGTTCATTCTTAAATTTCAGATTTTTAGCATAATTTCTAATATTTTTAATTTTCATTTAAAAGTTATTAATTTTATCAAATTCCGGCGTCGACGCTCGGAGACTGAGGTAGTGCGTTCGAGGCAGCGTATCCCCACTGTTCGGTCACCGGGAGCGACTCTCTGACATCGAGAGTCAGTAATTGTACGAAGCTTACGAGGCTTAGGTCCGCTCTGCCTTCTCTCTTGTGAATAAATCTACCTCACTAAAGAACTCAGTTTCCTTGTTATTTTAAACTCCATTCATCGAGACATCCGAGTTACCCTCCGACCATATTACGTTTACCGGATCCTTGCCGCATTTAGGACAGCAGTTTTAAAAGTTTTATTCGTGCTCCCGGCTTTCTCGCGGACAAAGTGAACAGTCAATTCGTGACATCTTCGCGTGTGTGGTGCCGGGTAATACCAGTTAGTGCCTATCGCGAGTCAATTCGTGACATCTTCGTGTGTGTGGTGCCTGGTAATACCAGTTAGTGACTACCGCGAATCAATCGATACGTTGGGTGCCTTTCACTGATCGGTGGAGCTTCGGCCGAAAGGTTGCTCTCCTCTCGATCAGTCTGACACCTTCCGTGGTGTCTTAGTCGGCCGAGAGGTTGTCAAGCCATCACTGTCGGAGGAGAAAGCGGGCCGAGCGGTGACGCCGTCAACGAGGAGAGACGCAGAAGTTCCGCACGTCCGCCGCGTGTACGGAGCCGCCATTCAACCAACCCCTTTGATGACAAGGGACAATTGGGTGCCGCGACCTAATCGCCGGACGAGGCGCCGTCGGGAGAGGCAGGAGGAGGAAGCCGCTCTCACTCTTGCGGAACGAGTTCGCTTGCCGAACGCCGAACGGGATCAGTTACGCGCCGAGACCGCAAGAAGAGAGGAGGAGGCCCGTCGGATACGGGAACCAAGGCGCACCGACGAGAGGAAGCCGAGCGAGAGAGGCGGGTCGCTGCTGGTGCCGCCGCGCCACGAGTTGCTGGGCCAGCCTATACTCCCAGCAAGTCGGATTTGATCGTCGCCGGGGCCTGGAACTTGTTAGAGATCCGCCGAGGGGTCGACGGTACGCGGGATCCCCGTAAACGACGTCCGTTCCAGGACCGAAGCAACGCACGGGCGTTGCCGTTACCCGGCTTTCATCGCGATCCGCGGTATGTCTTTCCTCCGCTGAACTTCGTCCGCCGAGGTGACTCTCCGAAAGCGGGCCCCAGTCGGCCGATAATCCGGAATTGTCCGAGCTCCCCGCCCTGCCCGCGGGAATTAAAGGTGGCACCATTAGTGGCATTACCAGCGCCGGGGGAGTTAATAAGGTTCTGGCTCATCCCGGTGGAAATCCGTGAGGAGGACGCTCACGTTTCATATCGCTCGGAAAAAGGTACGGCGCATCCGACTACCGACGAACCGCAGCCTGCCGCCGTGCCAGAACAGGGCCCTCCTAGCACACCGGCTAGCCGCACGCACCCTGCCGAAACCGACACGGACGTAATCCTACTTTCAGCCTTCGAAACACCCGAGAGCTTCTTGCCGTCGCTCACCGGACCACCCGCGAAGCGTTTCTGTGGTAACCACCGGCGGAACCTCGACATCGAGTAGGAACCGTGATTCACCAGCAATCATCGAAAATAATAACCCGAAAGTTAATGTCGCGAAATCATAATTTGGTTTGTCATTTTACATAAATTAAAGAAAAATTGGATTGTAATTATATTTCAAATTTCATTGTTATATTTGCATATTATTTAGCGTAACTATTATCGTGAACTACGACTTACCGCTCTGAATGTCGCGAACCGGGAATTTCAGTTTGTAAAAAAAAACATCGGGCCTTTGGCCCCGCACGTTTAACCGGCCTTTCCTTCACCCACCTCCCTGTAGTTCCTTATCCTCCCCCCCCCACAAAAAACAACGAGACACGCATCACTCGACGGTAGATACCGACCGTCTTATTACCATCGATGGACGGCCTGTCGGCGTGGCAACGCCTTATCAAGGGGGACATCCGTCGTGTACAACTCTCTCCCCCCCCTCCAGTCAGCGTAACGTTCCACAAGGCATGAAAGGGTTGGACGTTTGGCTGAAGAAACACAAACGCGCGGCGATCACCGCCCGACGGGAATCGTTAAACTAGACCGCGCCGGACAAGCGCCCGGGCACCGCCCGACTACACCCCGATCACGGTTTATTTCATCGCCGTCGACCAAGCGCCGTGCTTAACGCCATCCGCACCGAACGATCCTGATAGGAACCTCCTCCCACCTTCCCTTTTTCCTCCTCAACTCCCCCCCCCCATATTCTTTCCTTACCCAACCTCCTCACTTTTAAACCTCCCTTCTCCTCACTGTTTCTCTGCCCACTCTAATAACAACCGGGTAGAGAACAATAACCCTAAAGAGAATTTCAGAAATGTAGAAATGTATTCCGAACCAATTGCGAACGAGTTTTTAACCTTTTGAATATGGCATACGAAATTGTAAATTTTCAAATTACATTTGAAAATCAAAACATTGCACAATGCGTATCTTTTATTTTTTATATATAATTCAATTGTAGTTGATACTTTAGAGTTCTGTGAAACTGTCCAACAAAATTAATTTTTTCTTTTTACCCCAACAAAAAAAATTATTTTCATTTCTTAAAAACGTTAATGTATATAATTCTTGAGAATATGAAAAAGAAACTAAAGAAAAAATTCGAAGAAAAACATCGATTGCTTCGATTTTAATTTAGAAAAAGATCCTCCTTTACAAAATGGGAAACAAATCCTAATAAAAAATTTTTGGAAAAAATAAAAAGCAGGAAATAAAAATGAGAAGGCAACCAGCGACATCCCTTTTCTTTTAGTTTTTGAATTTATTTTCTTGTTTTTTTTTTGTCTGATCAGAATCATAGAACATTTATAAATAATACTAAACATCGTTGAGGTACTCATAAAGCACCATTATAATGGTAAAAAATTGTACCAGGTTGGAACAGCAATGAAACACCGATGTTCTCTCTTTTATACCTCAGAATCAAATATCTAATATGACTATTATTTATTAATATTCTTATTTATTTTTTTTTGTCCAAAGATCTTTTTCTAGGATTTTTTTTTCTAAAGCAGGATCTTCTTTTAAATTACTATTGGAAAATCTTATGGGGATTGTCGAAATTTGGACGCTGCATTCTTGGGTTTATTTTCAAAACTTTAAGACTGTGAGGAATTCTGACTTGGAACATGGATTCTTAAAAATTTCTTTCTTTTGCATCCAACTAATGGCAACAAAAATAAGTAATCTTGAATATTATAATATCATAAATGAATTCGGCTAAAATACTCTCCCTAGAGATCGCTGGACCTTGTAGCTCATCGGAGGGCTTACGAGTCTCGTTTGATTATAGATTTGGAATAGATGAACCAGAGAGGTTGCATCGCTAGCGGAAGCTAAATCTAAATTAAAGAGCGATCCTTTCAATGAGTTATAGCAAAGCTTCCTAAAATATTAGGGACGTGATTTCTAATGCTCCCAAGCCACGATTGATCACCATTTCAAGGGCTGAATGGCACCAGGATCAAGAAATCCTTGAACTTCGGCCTGCTCCCCTGAGCAGAGACTGACAAGCAGTGGTTAAAAAAGGGGTGTCTTAACGGAGACCATGGGACACCAAGTCACATCCCATAATATGAAGACCTGTATCCTGCCTCTGTGTGGGGGGTGGGGGGATTTATATTTTCCAAACGGAGTAGGGACGAATAAAAATCAATGAAAGAGGAAGAGACTTAATCACATACCTAGCATGCACTGAGCCAGATTCCAAACAGGAGTGATCATTAGAGGAGCAAGGTAGTGGACTGGAGAGTCTCTGATGAGAAGTGTCTCGCGGAACATAGATTGATCTTGCAAAACCGGCGCCTTGAAAAATCAGAAGCACTAGAAATACACTTTGGGACTTATATTAGAGGAAATCACAGGGAGGGTAGTTGGAATTTCCCACAAGCTATGGTAACATTGATAAGTTAGAGCACGCCGCAGTTTTTCTGTGGAGGACTGTGAGTACCTGATATGAAAACAATTTCCTTACAAGCAGAAATAAGTCTAGAAAAGAAGAAGCATAGTGGAATACCCACCTTGAGAAACACCGCAAAAAGACACGATCCTAGTGCAACAGGGAATGTAGAACTAAGTTGATTTAAGGCTGGGACCTATAAGACGGTCTAGTTTTAATATAATAAAAATATAAGAAAGTGTATAGAGGAGCAATGTTATATAGGCTTCTGTGAGAAATCAAAAGACATTTTGGAAACAGCGAGACACCAAAAGATCCTGAAGATAAACCCAGAAGCTCGCATCGGGGTAATGAGACTCGAAAATGAAGAACATTCCGTAGATGAAGAAGTAACGCTGAATACCCTGATAGAAGTTAACTTCCCAGGTATTCAACTAATCTAAACCGACCAAGAGAAGGATGGCTAGAACCAGGAGTTGCAGAAATCCGCCTGGTGGATAAGGTGCTTTTGGATTTCCCTCTGAACAGAGGGCAGCACGCGCGGCAAGTGAATATAGGACCGGAACCGGTACTGGGACTAGCGTAATGATGCATCAGTCTTGCCATTAAAAGCTGAATTCATTCAAAGCACCATAAATACTGGGAGAAAACCAAGTGCTACTGACGGGGGAAATCCATTGTGAGCTATACATACAGCATGGACAAGGCTAGAAAAGTCCTGGGGTTGTCAAAAAAACTTAAGGACAGTGGTTTAAATGCTCATTAGCCAGAACCAGTTGAACTACCATATGCACAAAATGGGGTATAACCCCACGGCACATTGGAGAAAGCGTAAGAGAAATTAAGAAACATCTCTGCATGTATTATGCCAATGTCCGGAATAAGCTTGGTTCAGAAAAGAAGCTTTTGAGCCAAATTTATGAAACCGAAGGAAATTAAAACGCGATCCGTAATTGACATACTAGGCTTTCTCAAGAAGTCTGGGGCTCGAGCGCGAGGGGAGCCCCAGAGAGGCTTCCCGCCCCTCTTCAAAATAACTAACTGACTAGGGTAAACTAATATAATCTAAAAATATAGAATTATTAACTGTGAATAAGTAAATAAATCCGTATATACTATATTGTATATTATTTATAAAATTATATTTACCAATGAAATTGAGAATGCACATCAAAGATAAGCCCAAAATGTGGAAAGTCTTCATATTGTCAATTGTTGGGGAAAACTGATGAATATTTTAATAAAGAATTCAAATGATGATGTTTCCATCGAATTTTCTAGAACTCTAATTACTGATATTATCTATTCTATAGTCGTTATCTCTTAGTCGAAAGGCGGCAAATTTGGCCTTCTAAGATATTTACATTTGATAAAAGTCAGCTTCAAGAAGAGATTCTCTTAAAACTAAATTTCATGCTAATAAAAAGGTAGATTTTATCAGTTTAAATTAAATCTCCACGTTTCGCGACCCATTGAATAACAAAAACAAACTATTTTTGAGAAAGTCTCATATTATTAATTTTTAAAAAAATTTTAAGACGTGAAGTTCAGAAAAAATGCAATTGCAAAAATCATGGTTAAAATAAATGTTTTTTGTTTGTGAATTTTAACATTCTTTATTATTTTATTTTTAATATATCTTTATAACGAGTGCTTATAAAAACATTTTTAAATCTCTTTTGTTAGAGAAACTTTGGTCTTTTCATTTATTTGCGTCTGTTGTGTCGCTTTTCCAAAAATTTAAATTCTTTCTATTTAATCTTATTTTTCACGATTAAACGAAAATCTACTTATCCTATCAAAAAATTATTAAAAAACAATTTTTGAATCCATTTTGAGTTGAGAAATTTTATCTATTGGTTTTTTCTGTACATTCTGTTTCTGTTTAAAACCTTTTTTAATCTTTTTTTATGTTATTTTTTAGGATTAAAACAAAACTAATCTTCTAATAAAAAAATCATTTTTCACAAATTAGCATTCCTTTTTCTCCTGAGCAATTTTTGTCTATTTATTTTTTTAAAGTTTGTATCGTTTGTCCTATAATTTAATGTTTATATTCTTAATATTATACTTTATGATTAAAGAAAACTATGCGTCCTATTATAATAGTATTTGTGATAAATTTATAGATATTTTTGCGTGTAAAACTTTTGTAAAATAACTTTTTTGTATACTGCGTCATTTTATTTCAAGAAATTTAATTTTTCTATTATTAATGTAATTTTCCAAGAAAAAAAGAAAACTACAAGAGCATCCTGCACCGTCTAGCTTATCCTTTAATTGAAAATTTAACTGTACCACTCTTAGTTAAAAATTGATCTTTCTAATTCAAAATTTAACTATTTAGGCAAAACTCTACGTATCTTTTTTTAATAAATTTTTTGGCAGAAATTGATCTTTTTCTAAAAATTCAAGTATTCCATTTTTAATATTTATCATTTTAGTTGAAAATTTATATTTTAGGTTGGAAATAGTATGGCTTGGTTAAAACTTAAACTCTTTTGTTAAAAATTAATTGCAGTGTTTGAAAAATCATAATTTGAATTAAAAATTCATTTGTTTGATTAAAATAGAAGCTATTTTATTGGAAATTAATTTTCGTTTTGGATAAGAACGATTTTTTGATGAAAAATTAACCATTTTATTAAAAATGTGTTTCGTTTTTTGTTTTCTTCTTGTATAAAAACTCTTACTTTCGGTTAAAATTTAAGTACTCTATTTAAAGACTTATCATTTTAGTTTGAAATTTATCTTTTTGGTTAAAAGTGAAATTACTTGGTTAAAACCTAAACTGTTTTCTTACAATTTTTTATTTGTTTGGTTAAAATATGAACTCTTACTAAAAACTGGTTTTTGTTGTGATGAAAATAATTTTTTCAGTTAAAAATTTAAGTATTTGTTTCAAACCTTATTGATTTTTTAATTTGTTGCTCTGTTGCATCAAAGGATATTTAGAATGAACATCATAAATTAAATTAAAATCACAGAATTTTTTTTCTAGAAATAAAACCAAGAATACAATTACCAAATTTCGACAATACCTATACAATTTTCCTAGAGTAGTTATTAAGAAAATCATACTTTAGAAAAAAAATTTCCTAGAAAAATATCTCTGGGCAAAAAAAAATAAATAAAAATATTTATTAGATTCTCAGGCATCAAAGAGAGAGAGCATCGTTGTTTCGTTGCTGTTCCCAACTGCTTAAATTTTTCTTACCATTATAATGGTGCTTTATGAGTACCTATACGATGTTAAATATTATTTATAAATGTTTTTTGATTCTGATTTTACAATAACAAAAAAAGAAATAAATTTGAAAAATAAAAGAAAAGGGATGTCGTTGGTTGCCTCCTCGTTTTTTCCCTACATTTTATGTTTCCAGAGTTTTTTTATTAGGAATTTTTTTCTTTTTTGAAAAAAAGGATCTTCATCTTAATGAAAATGAGCGCAATTTTTTTTTAAATTTGTTCCTTAGATTATTTTTCTTATTTTCAGGAATTATTTACATTAAAGTTTTCAAGAAATAAAAATAATTTTTTTTCTTTTGGTAAAAAGAAAAAATTAATTTTGTTGGACATTTTTACAGAACTCTAAAATATCAAAGCGCCACAAGCGGTTACAGATGCATTATATGCAAAAAATAAAAAATACGAATTTTGCAATGTTTTGATTTTCTAACTCAATTTAATAATTTAAATTTTTGTATAATATATTCAAAAGGTTGAAAAATCGTTCGCGATTGGTTCGGAATACACTTCTATGTTTCTGAAATTTTCTTTAGGGTTATAAATTATAGACTTTTCAATTAAACAGTAGTTACTTTGGATCTGAAATTTTAAAGGGAATTTTATCAATTTTACAGTACTTTGAAAAGTTAAAAGTTTATTCTAAAGGAAATTAAAAACTTACATTTTTTTTAGGAATATTAAAAAATTAAGGTATTTAAAAATGAGCCAAGGGATCCTAAAGGTTTTTAAATATTTTAGTGTATTTTTAAAAATTTGCTGGAATTTTTAATTGATTTCAATAATTTAATGAGATTTGAAATGTTTAAGGAAGTTTTAAAGAAGATTCTAAGGATTTTCTACTTTATTTCAATAACTTAAATGAAATTTAAAGTATTTTCAGAATTTTAAAAGAATTCCAAACTATTTGAAATATTTTAGGGAGTTGAAAAAATATTTCAAGAAATTTTTAATTGGCTTTCAACAATTTAAAATGATTTTAAATAATCTTAAAGATTTCAGGAAATTTTAAAAAAGATTCCGAGGATTTTTTATTTATTTCAGTTATTTGAAGTGATTAAACGGACTTTAAATATTTGTAATTATTTTTCATGATTTTCTGAAATTTCCAATTAAATTTATTCTCACAATAATTTTTTTGAATTTTAGAAGATTTGAAATATTGTCGGTAATTTAAAGGGATTTTAAATAATTTTAAACATTTTGTAGTATTTAAGAAAATTACATAAAAATTAAAAATTTTTTAAAATTATCAAAGGATTTAAAATATGCTAGGGTATCTTAAAAGATTCCATAGAATTTTCATTTTATTTTAGAAATTTTATGGTATCTCAAATGATTTGTAATATTTAGGAGAATTTTTTTTTAATCTAAAGATTTTAAATTGATTTTAATAATTTAAAAGACAATTTAAAAGATTAAAAGATAATTTTAAATGATTCCTTGAGATTTTCCATTTTTTCAGTAATTTAATTTGATTTTACAGGATTTGAAAATTCTAATGTATTTCAAAATATGCAATAGAATTTTCAGTTAGATTTCAGTAGTTTAATGGGATTTTAAACGATTTAAAATATTTCAAAAAAATTCCTTGGAATTTTTTTATTAATTTAAGTAATTTGGTTGGATTACTTTTCATTCATTTTAACAATTTTAAGACTTTTCAAAGAATATAAAGTATTGCAGGGTATTTTTAATTGATGCACCTTATTGAAAATACTTCTTTTTTTACTTTCGAAATTTTTGTAATTTTTTTAATATAAAAATTAAATATTATTTTGCGATAGAGAAAAAAGTCCAAGACATTTAAAAAAAATTAAAAAATTCAATGATTTGAATGATTTGAATGATTTTAAGAAATTGGAAAAAATCACCATTTGATTGTAAAGTATTTCCTAGAATTGCGGAAGATATTGACGAAATTTTACAGGAGCTATAATGTTTTTTCTAGGATATTCGAAAATTTTTCAAATGGATTTTATTATCAGTTTTGATTTTTCAATTTGTTTCAATTTGGAATAAAATATTTCGTAGTCCTGCCGTACCAGAAAGGTGTGACAACAGGTTCGTTTTAAAATTTTAAAAATTTAAATTATGTTACAATTAAATTTAAAATTACATTTAAAGTCCAACAATGAAGGTGATTTATATAAATTCTGGAAATAAGACCAAGAATACAAAAAACAAATTTGGACAAATCCCATCAAATTTTCCTATAGAAATTTAAAAAAAGATCCTTTTTTAGAAATAAAATCATTTCTTAAAATACAGTCTCTGGAGAAAAATACAAAAGAACAAAATAAAAACAATTATAAATAATATTAAACTCTCTCAGTTATGGAAGAGAGAGCATCTTTGTGTCGTTGCTGTTCCGATTTATAAATGTTCTTTTATTCTGATTTAACAATAACAAAAATAAAAAGGTTTTAAAGAACTTAAAATCTTTTTTTTTGTTGATTCTAACCAATGTATTTAGATTATTATATTATTAATAACATTAAAAATTATCAGTCCAAGCATAATATATTTATAAATATTTCTAACATAAAATATTGTTATTTATTTTATTTCAATTTTTGATATTTTATAAGTATAAGAATCTAATTAAAAAATTTCTTCCATGAAAATTGAGGTAACATTCACAACTCAATTGAAAGAAATCATACGATATTTATAAGCAAAACCTATAGATTGGAAAATAATCATTTTTTTAGTTTCTCTCTTTAAATTTTTGTATTTTAAGATTAGAAAATAATCTGAATCGACAATAACAAAAATAAAAAAGTTTTAAAGAATTTAAATTCTTTTTTTTTGTTGATTCTAACCAATGTATTTAGATTATTATATTATCAATAACATTGACAATTAACAATCCAAGCATAATATATTTATAAATATTTCTAACATAAAAGATTGTTATTTATTTTATATCAATTTTTGATATTTTATACGTATAAGAATGTTTACTCTTGTTATAAAAAACAGTAAAAGACTCAATTTTTACGAGCCACACTAATTCCTCCTGGCCCAGACAACTCTTAACAGGGCACATGTTGAACAAAATTTTTAAAATTGGATTCAGAAAAGGAATGCATTTTTGTGAATTCCTGGAAAAGTTTTTTTTTTAACTTCTTATTTTATTTATTAATATGAAAACAATTCAAAAATCATTTATTATGAAAAAGAAACTATTGAAACTAAAAATATATGATTGTAATAATTAAAGAAATTGTAATAAAGACTTAAGTAAATAACGTAACTAAAACATGATATTCATAGACTATACTAGAAAAAAGCAAAAAAATTGAAAACCCATGAATCTGAAATAATATTATCTCTGAAAAAGAAAAATCACACAATAAAAACATAGGGATATTGTTACAATTATTATTATTATTATCATTACACCATTAATCCGTTTCCCTTTCGGGGTAGGCGTGACTCACTCCGTAGGGAGGGTAGTAGTGTGAGGAAGAGGTTATAAATTTTTTTTTTGAAATGTGAAAGTACTCAATGGCACATAATAAGAAAATGCACATATTTTAATATATGGCATTCATCCTCTGAGAACTCTTGGTTATGAGTAATAAGGGTGTAGTAAACCTATTTTTAATAAGTTTCGTGGTAATTGTACATTTACAATTATATGAATATGTCCATCTCATTAGTGACCTTATTCTGTGAATAAGTATTTAGGATGACATCTTAAAAATATTATATTATATGGTACATAATAAGAAAATGCTCATATTTTTAATGAATGGCAATCATCCTCAAAAAACTTACGTTTAAAAGTAATGAGGGTATAGTAACCTTATTTTTGATAAGTTTTATCGTTATTTTGTATTACCAATCGTATAAAATATTTATCACACTTTTTCATTAAAATATCTAGAACGATATCTTGAATATATTATATTATTCGGTAATTTCATTTTTCGGCAATTTTATTTTTCGGCAATTATTAAATTCAAAAATTTTATTTTTCGAGATTTTTCAATCGTTCAATATACGGGCCCTGTT
>JAAAKG020030435.1:0-19643 GCA_010014905.2 Druon quercuslanigerum
AATATATAAATAATTTTGAAAAGCAATAAATAATTTAAAAAATTTACATAATTTAAAATAAATATGACTGATGAGCAGAATCAAAAGTATAAGAGAGCCCCAATCAAGCACCACCTCTGTCCGTGGCTTATTCGGTCCTGCCGCAACGAAGGAGGCGAGCAGCAGACCGGCCGAGAACCATGATCATCGACTAAAACTAAACTTAGATACGATTGAACATTTTTAATCGTATCTCGGGAACCGACGAAGATTTTTTAAGTTTCTTCGGCCTAAATTAAAGATAAAATTTCAGGCTCTATGTTGTATAACTTTCAGATTTTTGCAACAATTTTCCTAGGTCATGCCAAAAGTTGAAGTCGAGGTACAAAATTTTAGAAAATCTAGAATTTTTTTTAACTTATCACGTGTTGTATTCTCTTCAGCAGATCAAAAAAAATCTGTTTGACATTACTAGGTGTGAAATTTCATAGGCTTCCTAACGGTTTTTTTTTAAATGCCCTATAATTTTTTTTCGCTGAGTTATCGTGGTTCAAAGACAGCAGTGATTTTTAATAGTGCTTGCGTCAATCGATCTCATAATTTCCGACCGCAATGTATCTATAAGAATGTTAAAAGCTTCAAAAGATTTAAAAAAAATTATAATCTATTTGTCCACTCAAAAGACGACTCAACAAAATAGTTTGATTTAAAACCTACAAAGATGAATACTCCACAAAATAGTTGAATTTTTCAATAGGAAAAAATTTTAATTAATTAAATCCTTAACCAAAATTATGATTTTTGAGAAAGAAGATTAATTTACTTCTCAAAAAGAGAAATTTCATGAAAATACATCAATTTTCCCCAAAAAATTTGAATTTTGAAGAACGACAATTTTTTTAGAAGATTTCAAAAGATTTATATTACGCCAGTGATTTTAAACAGATAAAAAATATTTCAAAGTGATTTCACAAATATTTCAAAGAATTCATAAGGATTTTAAAGATTTCAAAATATTTAAAAGATTTTATACGATATAAACTATTTTTTAGAAAATTTCAAATTTTTCAGTGATTTCAAATAAGTAAAATAGATTTCAAAGATTTCATGAAATCATTTGGAAGATTTTAAATGATTTAATAATATAATTATTTATGTATTTTTTAAGATATAACATAATTTAATCCTCAACCAAAATATTTGAAGTTTTTAGCAAAATAGTTGAACTTTAAAAAAAATTTAACCAAATGTGGAATAGTTATATTTCTATTTAGAAAAATTAAACCAAAAAATAGGATCGTTAAAAAAAATATATTTTAATGCCCGGCAATACGAATTTTCAGAAAAATCCATACATTCGTAACAAAATAGTTGAATTTTTAATCAAGTATAGTTAAGTTCTCAAAGAAGATAAATTCTCAACGAAAGATTTAATATTCGTTATTTCGTTATGAATTTTCAACAATAAAAGTTAAAGTTTTGTAATAAAAAAGGAGTCTCAACAAAATAATAGAATTTCATACCTAAAAAGATCAATTTTCACCAAGAATGTAATTTTTAATCAAGAGAGATAAATTTTTCCCTAAATAATTGGATTTTCAGCTAAAAAATTTATTTTCAAATAAAAAAAAAAAAATTATCTGTGAAACCCCAATAAGTGAAGTTTTCGTCCTGACACTCAATTTTGAGCAGTAAAGTGAGTTTTCCACCAAATAGTGATATTTTCGAAAAAATAGAATAATTTTTCAAAAAAATAAATTAATTTTCCAACAAATAGTTTAATTCTGTTTTTTTTTTTAATTTATTTGAAACCAAGTATAGTTTACATCTGAAATAAAAAAGATTATTTCTCATCTAAAGGTTCAATATTTTTTATTTTATGTATAAATTTTCAATTTAAAAGAAAGAATTTTCAACAAGAAATAGTTGAATTTTTGGCTAAAAAAGATGATTCAACAAAATAGCTAAGTTTCAATCCTACAAAAATGAATTTTCCCTAGAAATTTAATTTTTATTCAAGAGGGGTGAATTTCCAACCAAATAATTAAATATTTAACTATAAAGTAGAAGTTTTTAATCAAAAATGGAATAGTTACACTTTCAGATTGAAATCTGATAAAAATCTAATTAAAGTAAAAATTTTCTATCGAAACATACAAATTTCAACAAACTAAATGAATTTTCCCCAAAACAGTCGAATTGTCCACCAGACACTATGCATTTCAACCAAGTAGTTAATTTTTCAAAAAAATAGATTAGATTCTGATCAAATAGTTGAATTTTCTAACAAAATATTTAAATCTTCTAGCGAAAGTGTTAAGCTTTTGTCCAAATAGTTGAACTTTTAAATGAAAATAATAATTTTGCAACCAAAAATTGAATAGTTACATTTTTAGTTAACAAGATTGATTTTCTACCAAAAAGGTTAATTTTTAACAAAAATGTAATTTTTATTCAAAAGAGATCAATTTTCAACCGAATAGCAGAATTTTTAACTAAAAAGTATAATTTTTTAACCAAAAATGGAATTCCTACATTTTTATATAAAAAGCTTAATTTTCAGTAAAAAAACAAAAATTTTCAACTTGTTAAATTGAACTAAAAACATGGATTTTGAACAAAGTAGTTGAATCCTCAACCAAAAGGACGATTAAAAAGAAATAAGATCAATTTTCTGCTTAAAAAGAGAAATTTCAAGAAAATACATGAATTTTCCCTAAAATATTTTAATTTTCCACCTGGCTGTATGCATTTTCCCCAGAAAAATAATTTCTCGACCTAATGCTTACTTTAAAAAAATAGTTTAATTTTTAATTTAGTAGCGAAATTTTCTAGCAAAATAGTTGAACTTTCAACCAAATAGTTGGACTCTAAAAAAAGAATAATTGTTTAATCAAACATGGAATTGTTACATTTTCCGTTTAAAAAATTAATTTTCAACAAAATACATGCATTTTACACAAAGAAGTTGAATTTTCCACCCGGCACTATGGATTTTTAACAAAAAAGTTAGTTTTCTACCAGTTACTTATTTTTTTTCATATAATTAGTTTAAATTTTAACAAAATAGTTGAATTCTTAATCAAAACAGTTGATTTTTCACCAACAACAAAAGTTTTTATCGAAAAATAAAATAAATATTTTATCATGTTGAAACATTAATTTTCGACGAAAAAATTGTCCTCAAAACAGCTGAATTTAAAACAAATGAAATTTTTATAAAGTAAATAAGTTTTCAAATAAATCCTTTAATTTTCAACCATATACTTGAATTTTCTATCAAAATGGTTAAAATTTTACCGAAAGGGGAATTTTCAACCAAATAGTTGCATTTTTACCCAAAAATGAGGGTATATACGAAGCTATGAATTTTCAAGCAAAACAGACGTATTTTCTACAAAATATTTTAATTTTTAACTCGAAAATAAGAATTTTTAATAATAAAAAAACTATTTTTATTTGAAATAAAAAACAGTTCAGTTAAAAATATAAATTTTTCACCAGTAATTGAATAAATATAATTTCAAAAAAAAAATGAATTATCGACAAATAGTGTTATTGTTGATATTTTAAGCGTGAAAGATTTAACATTTTTTTAAATATTTTAGATTAATGATTAGATTTTTAGATTAATGTTACACTAAAAAACACAAATTTTCAACAGTATACATCAATTTTAACTAAACAATTCAATTTTTTTGCTAAAGAGGATAAATTTTCAGTTAAAAAAGAGGTTACTTTTCAACCAAAAAAGAAAGAAATTTTCAACAAAATATTTAAATTTTCCACCAAAGAGATAAATCTTCACCAAAAAGATAAATTTGTAACAAATTACTAATACTTTGTTTGCGTTTCACTTAATTTAAAAATATTTTTTGTCTTAAATCAAGAACGACGAGTGTCTAATGTAAAACTATAAATATAAAAACTTTTAGTATATGTAGGTACAAGTTCCAAGGATATAAAAGCTAAATTGAAAAGTGACCTGGAATAAAATGAAGGATATAAATAAGAAATAGAGAAAATGCTCAGGTGAGCTATTCGTTTCATCAGAAAGTGAGAACTTGAGTGTTTTTTGTCATTCTCCCAATTCATTTTCCCTCGAGTGGTTAGTGAGAAAAAGACTCACTTCATAATGAAAGATCGTTGGAAATTCACCTTTTGGTTTCTCATTACAGATTAAAATTGCACTTAACAAATAATTGAATGTTTTTCAAGCATTCTAAAATATAGCGAGAAAGAAAACTTTTTTCTTTTAGAATATATTATTATAAGTATAGGGGAGAGCTGTCCTAAGTCGGCACTTGTAGACATGGCCGTAATTTACGCTCAAATTCGTCAATTTTAGTTTTCGCTTGTCAGCGTGCCCGGGGTATAAATTTTTTTGAAAAAGGAATTCCATTTTCTTCCATTCTAGTGAAGCAGCTGCAGGTGCGTAAATATTTAAAGAAAGTCTAATGTGTAAAAATTCTTAATCGACCTGAGTGCGCACCAAACATGTGGTCCTTAGTCGGCACATTTTTGTTGCTTTTGTTGTTATTTGTCTATTATTTGTTTTCAATTACATGTTACTCGTCTCTTGTTGTTTTTCATTCTTTTTTGTTTGGTTGTGTTTTGACTACATGTTGCTTATGTCTGGTAAGTGTCCTTTTATTTTCTGCGTTTCCTAATTCACAATATTCTACATGTTTTTTTAAAAATTGTAAATGGTTTAAATTTTCCAATTTATTACTAAAACTGACATAACCTGTCCTTTTGCTTACATTTAAGTGGAATTTTTTTTTGCCGAATCACGACCAGGGGATGCCGACTCAGGGCCACTATTTTGAGAAATAGCAAAAATAGATTTTTACACTTTGCGCTACATTGCGACCGCAAAAATCACTCCACAAGAATCCGAATTACATAGAACTGTCGATAAAGGATGGCCTTACCTGATAGAAGACATTTAAGTGCTACTAAAACTTGTTTACCCTCTGTGCTAGACAAAAAATCTTACTGTGCCGACTCAGGACCACTCTCATCTGCGCCGAATTATTTAAATAATAACAGTAAATGAAGGGGCGCGAAGTACATGGTTACGTCCCTGTTTTTTGATTTACTAAAATTAAAAATGAAAAGTATTTAAAAATCGATTATTGAAAAAATTTATTAAATATTACATTTCAAGCGTTTTTTAAACAATCATTAATAATTAATACTTTAAAATCGAAAGCGTCTGAAATTAAAAAATGATTTCGAATTCATAACGCTTTAATTTAAAGTTATTAGTATTTTAATTATTTATAAAAAATTTTATTGTCAATAATTAACAGGAAATATTCGTTTTCACTTAATTTTACGAAAATTTGTAAAATTTTGGTGAAATTTAATCAATTTTTTAGGACATTTAGAATGTTTTCAAGAAATTTTTTATTGATTTAGAAGATCAAAAAAAAACTGCGTGACGAATTATCAAGAGCTCTTCCCCAATATTCAGTTTAACTGACTCGATCATCGTGTATGGAACACAACATTTTTATTTCATGCATTTTTACTGAAAATTTAATATAAATTTCTCATCTACTCATTTGATTATTACGAGATTCTTGCTTCATATTTTTCAATAAAGGAAAAATTTCATTAGTTTCGAACGGAAAAGATTATCAGCGAGTTAAAGCAATTAAAAGTGATACTTGGAATGCGAGAAATATAAACGATACACGCCAGATATGCTTGACAATTAGGACAGCTTGTTCAAAGATGATTTTTTTTATTACAAATGTTTTATGAGATTTTAGAGGATTTCAAGGTACTTCGATTGTTGTCAGGTTTTTTAAAAATGTTTTTCTAAAATTGCTGGAATTATTAGAGCTCATGTAATATTACGGGGGTTTTTATAGTTTTTTAACGGTTCGTAGAATTTCGGGGATCAAGAATTTGTATCTCAGAGATTGTTGTGGGTTAGAATGAAAGTGGGAATCTGAAGATTATTTAACATAGCGTGTTACGCTCTAGTTGTTGGTGAAAAGAGTCAGGTCCTAAAACAGAGAAAAATGGATGATACAGTAGAATAATAGAAAATAGGTCGTTAAAAATGATACTCGAACTATGGCCAGGAGCATATAGAGATCTAAACATTAATAACCAGATCACATGGTTGCTAAGGAGTCGGTTTGATTATGAATGGAAGAACAAGGCAGCATCTCAGAGATCAAGGATTTTTATTTCTCAGACTGTTTTCGGTTAAAATAAAAGTGGGAATCAGAAGACTGTTTCCCATAGCGTGTTACGCACCAGTTGATCGTGAAAGGAGTAAGGTGAAAGACGCCTTTTCAGACACTCTAAATGATGGATAACTTATGTGATCCTGAAACAGAGAAAAGTGGATGATACAGTAGAATAATAGGAAATAGGTAGTTAAAAATGATACTCGAACTATGGTCAGAAGTAGATAAAGAATTGCATGGTTGCCGAAGAGTCGGTTTGATTATGAATGGAAGAGCAAGGTAGCGTCTCAGGGATCTTGCATTTGTATCTCCCAGATTGTTGTAGGTTATAATGAAAGCGGCAATCAAAAGACTATTCATTCTAGCGTATGATGCCCCAGTCGAAGGAAAAGGAGTAAGGTAAAAGAAGCATTTTCAGACTCTTTAAATGATACTATAGGCACTTGCGATCACATGGAAAGAATAATTTTACCAGGAGATGTGAATGAATGGGTTTCAGTCCTCTGGCTTTGACTTTTTAGTTATGAACAAATAATAATTGAACCTCAAGCAGAATCATTATTAAAACAGTATTGTATTTATTAATGTAAATTATTTTTGCTCTTTTGCCACTGTTTTAAAAATACTAATTTGAACAAAATGGCTATCTTGCAGTAGAGATACAAATAAAAAATGGAATAATTGATAGTGATTGAAAAGATTAGGTTTGTAAATGACTCACAAAAAGGAAAGATATTCTTTAAAATATTTATTATTTGTTCATAAATAAAAAGTCAAAGTAAAGTTAAATATTTCAACACCAAAAAACGAAACTTTCTAGAACTTATCTAAAGGAGATAGTTATAAACAATAATAGTTTGTTAAAAAAAATTATTTTTGCTAAATTGAATTAAATATTAACTTACTTTAAGCAAAAAAGTAAACAAAAGTTAGAGGCTTTTATTAAATTAAAATTATTTTTCTAGTCTGAAATAAATTTAAACAAATTTTTTAATCAAGAAAAATAATAATTGATTATTATTTAGAAATATTTGATTTCTTATGTAGAATAAGTATTAAAATTTTGAAATGATTCCAAATAATTTAAACGTAGTGTCTACGTGTACCGACAAAAATCCGACTATTCATCCCGAAATTTCGGTTCAAATTTGAAACAAAATATAGATTTTTGTAAATTTTGAACAAAAAATGTAGAATCTTTTTAAAAATTATGAAAGTCTTCAAAATAATAAAAAACATTTTCTCCAGATGTCTAGGAAAATTAAAACTTACTTGTTATTTTTAAAAATTAGTTTCAGGAGAATATTTAAAAAGATTTAAAAAGATTTACAAAATTGTCAAAAATCAGTCTAGACGATTTGAGGGAAATATTTTTGATTTTGCAGTATTTAAAAAAAATTGGGAAGAATTCGAATCATTTTGAAAGATGTTTAGAAATTCTGAAAATTTTCAAAAATATTTTAATATCTGAATAAATGTAAAACAACATGTAGATAACTATTAAGGATGAAAATAATTTAACTTAATTTAGGGAGTGTTCAGTTTACGAAAAATGTATTAGTTCAATTTGTAATATTAATTAAAGCTTGTAATAGTAATTAAAGCTTAAAACTGCTTAAAATGGTTTTCAGCTCAGTTTTCATTACTTTAAATTAAAATATTTTTAGGTTTAAAATTAAAAAGAACATTATTTCTAGCATTATTCAATGAGAATATTATTAAAAATAATGATAAACTCTTTTAAAAATGCAATCTATTTACTTTAATTAACTATTAGCCCACTCTAATTGAAAATTAGATAAAATGTGGAAAATTTTGAAAGAACTGTAAGCTTTCTAGCATTGTTCTGAGCGAATATAATAAACAATAAAAAACGGTTCAAACAATTATTTCTGTAAAATCTAATTGACTATTGTACCTATCTTTAACTGAAGAGCTGAAAATAAGTAGCAAAAAGCAAATTGCTAAAAAAATCATTCGTATTCTATGGCGAATTGCGAAGTGAAATGTGACTTTTAACCTATTTCATCTAATAATGAGAAATTGGAACAGAATTTGCAAAAACATATGTCATTATTTTGTTCAAGCAAAAATTTATGCAATTTTGTTTAAATTAATACATATACACGTGTTGAAACGTTTGCAGTCGTTAATTGAGTTTAATAACATTAATTAACTATTATCTCACTCTAATTGAAAACTAGATAAAACGTGCAAAATTTTGAAAGAACTGCAAACTTTTGAGCATTTTTTGAAGAGAATGTAATAAAAATAATTGTTGGTTTAAACAATTGTTTCCGGGATCTCATTGACTATTATACCGTTCTCTAACGGAAAAGCTGAAAATAAGTTGAAAAATTCGAAAAAACGTGAGTTTCTAACTATACTAAAAGAAAATTGCTAAAAAAATAATTCGTATTCTATGGTTAATTGTGAAGAGAAGTGTTGAGTTTTGTTAGCAGTTTGCAGACTACAGAATATTTGATAAAACACGAAATAAGTAATAAAACGTATGATAAAGAAGGATTTGAACACATATTTAAATGATACACTATAACTGGGATGAATGATAGATTTATTCAAGTAATAATGTAGCATGAAAGAGAAAGACAATTTAGAAATATAATTGCTTTAAGTGAGCTGGACCATACGCGTCAATGGTCGCACTCAGGCTGACTGGAGTTTTGATCTGCTCAAGAAAAACTCCCTCAAGACCCTTCGAATGCTTTTGCACTTAAATTCCCATGATATTTCTTATAACATCGAATCTACATTCTAACACAAAATGTTCACCGTTGCACTTCCAACGCCCTTTACCAAACGATGAACCCTTAATGTCCCCTAAGAGAGATAAATAATGAACTGTTGATGTCCCCTAAATTAAACTACACTGTTTTCGAAAAACTGTTAATTTGATATAAGCCAACAGTGTTCGGAATGTACTTGCTCTCGCGACTGGAGCAAAGACTTCGTCGTAGTCGATTCCATACTTCTGTGAGAAGCCTTAAGCAACCAACCTTGCCTTGTGCTCTGTGACAACCCCATCCGAATTAGTTTTTAATTTGAAAAACCATTTGCAACCAATTACCTTTGCATTAGCTGGTGGCTCAATTAAACCCCAGGATCCGTTTTTGTTGAATGACTCCATCTTCTTCTTCCGCAGCTGCTTTCCATTCAGAACTGCTCGATGAGTCATTGCTTCCTTGAAACTGTTGGGTTCTCCCTCACTTTCTGTCACCATACCTGCCATGAAGCTAGTGGGAGGTACTCCTAAATTACTCCTTGCAGAATGTCTAGCGTGAATTTTTGGGGCGTAACTCTGCTAGTTCATTTTCTTCCATTGATGAATTTTCAGTAGAACTTAATGTATCCTCAATTTCGTTTCCTTGATGAAGAGTTTCCTCGATGTCCTGATTCTCTTTTTCGAGTTCCTACAGTTCTCTAAGTGATTCAGATGGTTCTTGAATAATAACTTTAGTGACGTGAACGTGTGAGTTCTTGACATTTGGTTTCTCGGAATGCCATAACTCGTACGGTGTCTTCATTCGGCATTTTGTAGGTAGTGTGTTCCGCAAATGATTCGCTGTATTGACAGCTTCTCTCAGCCTCGATGAGCATACACCTTGCCATTTCTAGCAGCGATCTATTCTTTCGTTCTGCTACACCGTTTTGCTGAGGCGAGTAAGCGATCGTATACTGTATGCGAATCCCTTCCTCCTTCAGATAATTCTGCAGATCATTATTCACATATTCCCCTCCTTGATCTGAACGAATTATCTTAGGCTTCTTTTTAAATTGTCTTTTTACAAACTCTACAATTTGCTTCATTAGAACTGCAGCTTCGCCTTTCTGCTGCATCAAATGAACTACTGAATATCGGCTATAATCATCAATAATTGTGAGGATATACCTTTTATCACCTGGAGTGACTGTCCTTATGGGTCCGCAAACGTCTGTGTGTATTGGAGCCAACGTTGCAGTTGTCCTACTCTCAGATACCTTTGGAAAGCTAATTTACCTTGCACACAGCATTCGCACCTGACTCTCAGTTCGCAGTCCCTAATCTTTATACCTGATACAAGCTCTTTCTTTGCAAAATCCCTAATTGCTTCGATGTCCCGATGACCAAATTTTCTGTGCCATTCATGCTGACAATCTTCAATATGCTGATCTTTCGTTGTTGCCAAACATGCTGTCTCCTCTAAGACCAATTTATATAGGTTGTCTCCGCATCCTGCTGCTATTGCTATTGTCCTTCCTCCAGAGAGTATTTTGCAGTTGGTGCCCGAAAATAATACCTGATGTACAATCCCAGTTATCTTTCGTACCGAAATTAAGTTGTTGTCGAAGGACGGAACGTAGAGTACATCTTTTAGGGCTGCAATAACCTGAGTTCCTTCTTCATTCAGACACTTTATTACTCCCGTCCCTATACCAAGGACCTTAGCTGTGATTTTCCTCTTAACCAAACGAACGGTTGTATTAAGCTGTTTAAAATCCTGGAAGAACTCACGGCTGATTGCCATGTGGCTTGAAGCGCCTGAATCTACGTACCATTCCCCGAAATTTTCTCCTATTTCTCGTTTAACCATGAAAGAGATGTTCGCTTTATTGTCGGAGCCTGAACCTTTACTTTTCTTTTCCTTCTTGGCTTTCCAATTTTTGTATTTTGTGCAGTCCTAATTCTGGTGATTAGACTTCTGACAAAAATAGCATTTTCTTTGCTGCCCTGAATAATTTTTGCTACTTGAATCTTTTATGGCTGTTTCGTTTGACGGGTTAACTGTAATGGAATGTCTACGCCTTTCATACTCATCTGTAAGTTTACCTTTTACGAATTCTAGAGTGAGATTATCCTCAGATCTTGATTCTAAAGATGTTACCAACGTACCGTATGAATCTGTTAAACTTACCAGAAGCATAGCAACGAATAAATTGTCCTTCAGTATTTCGCCAAGCGCTGCCAATTTGTGTACTAAATTCAACATTGTATCTACATGTTCTTGCATATTACCGCTTTCTTCTAACTTTAAGCTACAAATTCTCTTTAGGAAAAATACCTTATTCGTCAGTGTTGATTTCTCGTCATGCTTCTTTAATGATTCCCAAGCCTCACGAGCTGTTTTTTCTTCCCGCATGTAGATGAGTTGGTTGTCTTCTACAGCTAAACCGATAGTAGCGCGAGCTTTATCGTCATCATTCTTCCATTTATCGCCTGGTACACTGGGTGTTTCCTCGCAGACGTTTTCCAAGCGCCTTCCTGGATTAGCAACAACTCTATTGTGTATTTCCACACTTGATAGTTGTCATCCCTGAGTTTCTCATTCCTAAAAACTGCACTGTCCGCCATGACCACTCAATATCCTTAGACGCACTCACACTATGTCCACCCTCACGTGTGTGTTCACTGTAGTTTTATCACTGCACGTTTTATATGTCTACTGACAACACTTATTATTGTTCAATTGTTATTTCTGTAACTTGGGTGTCTGGGCCCCATAACTTGTTAGCAGTTTGCAGACTACAGAATATTTGATAAAACACGAAATAAGTAATAAAACGTATGATACAGAAGGATTTGAACACATATGTAAATGATACACTATAACTGGGATGAATTATAGATTTATTCCAGTAATAATGTAGCATGAAAGAGCAAGACAATTTAGAAATATAATTGCTTTAAGTGAGCTGGACCATACGCGTCAATGGTCGCACTCAGGCTGACTGGAGTTTTGACCTGCTCAAGAAAAACTCCCTCAAGACCCTTCGAATGCTTCTGCACTTAAATTCCCGTGGTATTTCTTATAACATCGAATCTACATTCTAACAAAAAATGTTTACCGTTGCACTTCCAACAAGTGTCAACCCGATTGAGCTAATGTCGAAAATTTGGAAGAGAATTTGCAAAAACATATTTTTCATTCTTATGGGAAATAGGTTTTAAACTTCATTGCATCACCTCTGAATAACATTATTTTCTCCAAACAAAAATGTATTCAATTTTCTTTAATGTAATACATATACATGTGTTGAAACGTTTGCAGTCGTTTATTAAGTTTATTAACATTAATTAACATTAATTAATAAAATGTAGAAAATTTTGATAGAACTGCAAACTTTCTAGCATTAATCTGAAAGAATATAATAAATAATAATTAATGGTTTAAAACATTATTTCTGTTAAATCTAATTGACCTTTTTCTAACCCAATTCAGCTAATATTGAGGATCCGGAACAGAATTTGCAAAAAGATATTTTTATTTCTCATGGGAAATAGATATTAAACTTCATTTCACCACCTCTAAATATCATTATTTTGTCCAAAGAAAAATGTATTCAATTTTGTTTAAATTAATTAAGTCTTGAACTTCATTGAGTAAGAGTTTAACGAAGCTGCTCGCAAATTCAAAGAAAACTAGTTACTTTCTAGCAGAAAGTTAAATTTGATTCACAGCAAAGTTTAATTGTGCGACTGCTTTCAGGAGTATGTATCAAGGGATTTTCTTGCACCAGCTTACCACGGAAGTAATATCTTTCAATCTCAATTTGTTTCAAAGTTTCGTATAATTATTCTTTTCTCCTTATCATTCATCAGCATTCTACATGCAGCATTTCAATATTCAATCAGATAAAAAAATTTCAATATTTAAACCTTCAAATAAAGAACGCTAATTATATTTCTCCTGGAATCAATTTTATAAGAGATCTGATTAAAGTT
This sequence comes from Druon quercuslanigerum, assembly GCA_010014905.2. Lineage (NCBI taxonomy): Eukaryota > Metazoa > Arthropoda > Insecta > Hymenoptera > Cynipidae > Druon > Druon quercuslanigerum. The sequence goes on from JAAAKG020030435.1 coordinate 12,910, forward strand.
CCACTTCCCGGAAAATTAAATTTCATGTTCAGAGAAAAACTAATATTTTATTTTAAATACTCTTGACAAAAATTTTTTATTGAGAAGCTCGATCTTGTTTTATGACGAAGAATAGGCTTACGGTATCCTTGGTGGCCATTGGACCGGGAAAAGATCGGAAATATTTTAAGACTAGAAAATGACAGGGAATTTATTTTAGGCAGGGAATTTTACAAAGTTTTAGAAGAAAAAAAGATCCAATTACTTGAAATAATTTAATTTGAAATAAGCTCGATTTAAATTTTTTGCTAATGTTAAGGTCAATTGTTAATTTTTTCAATTATGAAAGTAGTTACTTTTGAATGCGTTATTCTAATATATTTTATATTCAAAAAGTTTAGTTTCAGGTCATTATTTTTCAGCGTACATTTTCAATTAAGAATTAAAAGTGTTTAAAATTTTAAAATTTGCAAAAAATTTCAAATTTATCAATTGTAAATATAAATGATAGATTTTCAAAACTGAACTGTGGTTCGGGTATTAATAATTGCACAATAATTGATTTGACAAGACGATTTTGAATCTGTTAAAAACTTAAAAATTGAGAGATTCCAAGGTCAAGAAGTTAACTGTTTTAATTCAAAAGCCTTAGTAGTTAAATAAAATAGTTAGTAAAGTTTGAATCGGACGTTAAAAATTGTTCAAATACTGTGCATTTTTTAATTTGATATAATTATATAAATAAATAATATAGTTTATAAAGATTCAATAGGACTTATTTATTTGTATTATTGAAATATTAAAAAAGAACAATTTTTTAATATTTATAAATATTTGAATACTCATTCAGAATGAGCAGTTATAAATGTAATTGTTCTGTTAAAAAAATTTGTAATTTCTTAGTGAAAGTGTGTAATTCTAAAGAATAAATAAAAAAGTACTATTAAATAATTTAAACGATCTATCTACAATTTATTATAATAATTCAAGATTAAAGGGCTTATGTTTAAATAAACTTTCGAATTTCCCATTTTTAATTTAAGGAGGAAGGAATCAAATTTTTGTATTTTATTTTTCCGTACTGGAAGAAGAGCTTTTTTTGTATTTTTATTGCAATAAAGGCAGTGAACTCTTTTTAAAAACCTTTCAATTGAATTTGAAAGAAAAAGAGTTTTTAATTTTTGTTCAATTGGAAGAGTAAAATTTCATGGTTTTAATATATTGATGAAGTTGGAAAGGAGGAAATTTCGGTTTCCAATTTTCGCTATATTGAAATTGGTCCTTTTTCATAATTTTTAATGAGTTGTAAGGAATGGAATTTTTGTTATTTTATTTTCTCACTTTAATTTGGTCAATTATTATTTTGCATAGGTAAATAGATCAGTTTAATTTATAAATAAGGAAAATTATTTAACAAAAATAAAAGAAACTTTGTAATATTAGTATGCTTGAATACATTTGAATGCTAAATTTGAAGGTAAAAAATTTTAGAACATTATTTTTTCAATTAAATAGATGTAAGAAAGCATAAAAGTATAATTTTTTAAGAAAATTCTATTTCGTCAAGAAGTGTATGTAGTACTACCATCAAGCTCTTTCTGCTTCAATTGGAAGAATTCATTTTTTTACTTTTTTTATCATTTTTTTTTTAGTTCAAGAGAAGAATTTTTTTTCTGAATTGGAAAGGGCGAATCTTGTATTACCTAATAATTTTTTATAGAGTTGGAAAGGAGGAACTTTAATTTTTTCGGAATTAGAATGATTTAGAGAATTAGAAAGATTGTCTTTGATTTGGAAGGAAGACAATTTTATTTTTTTTAATTAGAAGAGGTCAAATGGTATTTTCAATATTTAGATCAAAGGAGGGTCTTTTTATTTGTTAATAAATTAGAAGAAGGACATGTTTTATTTTTTTAGATTTTTTATGAATTCTTGTTGAAAGGGAGGATTATTTAAAAAATTTTTTAAGTTGCCGTTAAAGGACTTACAATTTAAAATGTTTAATTTTGAATATGTTAAAAGCTTCTATTTTAGAAATGTAAATTATCGAGCGTTTGTATAAAAAATTGTTTAAGCTTCAATTTTGAAATTCACATAATCTCCATTTTGAAATTAAAAGGACTAAATAAAAAAAATAAATAAATAATATTTTTTATTTTTAATCTTAGGCAGCCTGGCAATTTCTTTTAAATTAGTGAAAATATATGATCTTATTAACACTGAGAAATTTTTTGTTATCCGAGTCTGATCAGCGCCATATTTAGACCAGGCTAGACTATCAAGACAATAATGGACAAAATTTTCTAATTTTAATTTCTTCTGTTGACCAATTCGATACACCGATAACATTTTGCGAAAATTTAAAAAAAAATTTGGGCTGTTCAAACTTGAAAATTTCTATATGTTATGGAACGTTCACTAGCGCCAAACCTGGACTGGACTAGACGGTCTAGACAATAAGGAAAAATAATACTTTTTTATATTGTTAATGTCTTATGTCGTGTAATTTAAAAGCCCTTGACAATTTTTTTGGAACTGTTTAATCAAATGTAGGTAATCGAAAGCTGACCAGCGCCTGATCTGGGCCAGATCCAACATTCGACTACCAGAAGATTTTTCTACTATGGTATCCGGTCGCTTGATATTGTTAGTTCTTCTTTATTTATGAGCTTCGCAAGTCTAGATCCATTTGGAAATTAAATTGAGTTCGGGAATAAGATCGGATCGAATCAAGAGAAGGTATTTTGTGATACTGCTTATGACGATTCGCCCCGGCCAATTGGGGCTCGCCTATCTACGCACTCTCCTCACGTCTCGGATCCAATCTAGTTTTTATTTTACGACACGGCGAAAGATCGCAATGCGATATATTGCCTACATCAGAAGTGCCGACGATGCACGGATGAGACAAATTCTATTGGTCACCGATTCGAGAATTTAAAAATAGTTAATAAATACTCATCAACTTCAAATTCAATAAAACTAAAAAAAACACATGCACGATTTTTTTTATATGGTTACTCGCAATTTATAAATAAAAAATAAAAAATTAATAATGCAGACGTTTTTTACTTCATAGTGTCTTTTATCAAAAATAATCGACTTATGTCAATTTTTTTCTAATTTTTCAATCATATTGCTCTTAAAAGGAGCTCTATATATTATGATCATGTCCTTCAGTAAAAACAAAAGGATAGGGGAGATTGGTCCTAAGTCGGCACTGAGGTTTAAGCCGCCACGCTCGCGCTTTTCAGACATGGCGCGCGTGTTGGCTTAACCAGTTTGTCGTACGACAGCTTTGTAGACATAAGGATAATTTACGCTGAAAATTTTCACTATTGTGTTCGCTTGCCAGTGTAAGCGCGGTATACTTTTTTCGTGCAAACGGAATTCCAATTTCGTCCATTCTTGTGAAGCAGTTGGTTTTTAATCTCTGTGATAAAGTCGATTTTTAATTAGGATTTGCTGAGTGTGCGTAATAAAATGAATGTTGTAAACATTTTTAGTGGTCCTGAGTCGGCACCAAACAGGTGGTCCTGTGTCAGCATCTCTTTTTTGTTGCTTTTGTTGTGTTATTTTATTTTTTGGTGTTTTAAATTCATGTCACTCCTCTCTTGTTGTTTTTTTGTTTGTTTGTATTATGACTGCATGTTGCTTATCTCTGGTATGTGTCCTTTTATTTTCTGTGTCTTCTCATTGACTTTTCGCTAATTCTACTTTATTGTAGTCATGGGACGCAATTTCAAACGCAAGAAACAAAATCGTGATCCCCTTGCACTTTGACGCGCATTGGGTACTCAGGACTTGGGTGCCGACTTAGGACCACCATTTTGAGAAATACCTTTTTTCATATAATAACTAAATTCTGGTGAAAAATATTAATATAACCTTAAATTGTTCCAAATTTTTTTTTATGTTTATGTACCGAGTTCGGGTGAAAAACAAGAGCATAATCTTAAATTGTTTGAAAATAATTAATCCCTAAGATCTGATATTTTTGTATTAAAAGTATCGGTTTCTGACTAAAAATTGTATAAGAATGCAAAATTTAATGATTCAAGTCTTATTCTTTCAAATTAAAACTTTGATTTTCTGATAAAACATACACACTAAAATAATCCAAAATCGTTCAAAGATTGGAAAGTTTGTTCAAATTATTCAATGAGTTTTGTCTACAAATGCAAATTTTCTATTTAAAATTCCAACATAACCTAAAATTGTTTAAAAATAATAATTATCTTTGAAATCTAATTATTTTTTTAATTTTCAATTTTGACGAAATAAACTAATAAAAAGAAAGTTTTTTATTCTTTTAATTTGTATTATTTATAATAAAAACTATTACTTTTAGATATAGTGATTTTTTTAAATAAAACTGTAGCGTGTAAAACATGAACATAACCTAAAATGAATAAAAAGCTGTGAATTTTTTTCGAGATGCTGAGATATAATTTGGTTATTAAAAATACCAAAATTTCTGTCTCATAACACTGACATAATCGGAAAATGTTAAAAGATTCTATATCTTGTTTAAATTATAATAAATTTGGTTTAATGATACTAATTCTCGGCGTAATATGCCAACGTAACCTAAAATTGTTAAAAATGATTAATTTTGTTTAAAATCTGACAGATTTTAAATAAATAAATAAATCTTATTATTTTAAACAAAAAACATTTGGTTAAATTCTATTTATTTTTTGTTTTAAAATAAAAATATCAGGTAAAACACACCAATAAAACCTGAAGCTGTTGAAAAATTGTAAATATTCTTGGAAATCTAATAATTTTTAAATCAATATACCAATATTCTGATAATAAACATTAACATTATAGGAGATTGTTCGGCACTTTAAATATTCATCAAAATCAAATAAATAAGTTTTTTTTTAAGTTAACTGGAAAAAAAAATTTTCTGTGAAAAATGTTGTAATAGCGTTAAAATATTTAAAAATTACAAATCTTGTGCGATCCATAATGATTGTTTTAACACAAATTTTTAGTGAAACCCCCTAAAATAGCCTAAAAATGGTTGCAGATAAATTGATGAATTTTTGAGGAGGTATTTTCACCCCTAATATCTTGAAACTGACCGAGGAATTTCTAAAAATTGTATTTTAATTTTTAGCATCTAATACTATTTTTAAAATCGTTTTTTTGTAGTAAAACTTTTCTCGTTTACATAATTCAAAGTTGATGCATGAATATAAAAGATTCCTTGCTTCGAGACGAATTGATTTTCCTATAATATTACTACATTGTAATTAAAAGTAAGAAAGTTATCGTCATTTATATCATATTTAAAATCCTTTTTATAGCAAAATTTTGTTAATTAACATAAATAAAATTCTTGATGTCGTTCTAAATTTCGCAAATACAACATTATTTTTTACTAAAAGAAGGTTTTAATGTACAATTTTTAAACGTTTTATATTTTTTAAGGCGAAAGCTAATATATACCATAATTTTAAATTAAATCTTTGGGTTAGAAGTTATTTTTTAAATTGAAAACTTAATATTAACCTAAATTAACTTGGCATCAAGCTGGGAAAGAATCTGTATTATCGTCAGAGAATAACAGAAATTATTAACGTCTTGTCAGATTAGTTCAAGCTATGACTTAATTTTTTTCAGCTACATTTTTTCTGAAAAAAAATTTTCTACTTGACTCCGCTGGAAATCGAACCATCGAACTTCCGATTGCCAATCAGGTGTTTTTCCTTTAAGCTACTACAGAGATCAAAAGAAGAATCCTCTTCCAGAAATACGCGCGTTTTTTCCAGGCGTTACAAGTAAAAATTTGCAAGGAATCTGTATTATCATCAGAGATATAACAAATATAACATTATTTTCTACTGAAAGAAGGTTTTAATGTAAATTTTTAAACCTTTTATATTTTTTAAAGTGAAAACTAACCAATGCCATAATTTCGGATAAAAACTAAACTTTTTTGTCTAAAATTCCTTTTTTTTATTAATCTTGTTGTTGAAAATTCGTCTTTTTCTTTGAATTCCACTATTGTTTATTAAAAAATTCAAATCGTTTTTGTTTAAAAATCCAACCTTTGGGTTAGAAGTTGATTTTTTAAATTGAAAACCTAATCTTCACCTAAATTAACTTGGCATCAAGCTGGGAAAAAATCTGTATTATCCTCAGAGAATAACAGAAATTCTTAGCGTCTTGTCAGACTAGCTGAAGCTATAAATTAATTCTTTTAAGCTACATTTTTTCTGAAAAAATTGTTCTTCTTGACTCCGCTGGGAATCGAACCATCGAACTTGCGATTGCCGATAAGGTGCTTTTTCCTTAAGCTACTAGAGAGATCGAAAGAAGAATCCTTATCCAGAAATACACGCATTTTTTTCCAGGTGTTACAAGTAAAAATTTGCAAGGAGTCTGTATTATCATCATATAATAACAGAAATTCTTAAAGTTTTTTTAAGGCTAGATAGAGGTATGAATTATATATTTTTTTAATTACATTTTTTCTGAAAAAAGGTATTCTTCGCTCTGCTGGGATTTGAACCACAAAATTTCTGATAGCCGGTCGGGTGCTTTTCCCTTAAGCTACTAGAAAGATCGAAAGAAGAATGAGGTATTGCAAGTAAAATTTTTCAAGGACTCTCTATTATCATTAGACGAACAGAAATTCTTAACGTCTTTTCAGACTATATAGAGCTATAATATAACGATTTCGGAAAACCAAAATCAATCCTTTCTTCGACCGACAATGTATAAAATGTTGTAGAATTTTT
>JAAAKG020030446.1:0-19643 GCA_010014905.2 Druon quercuslanigerum
TGAAGAAAAAAAAAAAAAAAAAAAAAAAAAAAAAAAATGGGGGCCGGCAGGGGGGATGGAGGGGGGGGGGGGGCGGGGGGGAGGGTGGGGGGGCGCGGAGGGGAGGGGGGCGGGGGGGGGGGGGGGGGGTAAAATAGTCGAAAATTGGTAACGTAGTTTATGGAAGACCCTTAAAATATTAATTGGAAATTAGTATCAAGGTCGATGGTGGTTTCTTGGTGAGCTAGTTTTTTGGTCCAACAACCCTGCCCTTGTGATGTTAACGATCCCCTTCGGAGTTAAGGATCGTGCAGGATCGATCGGTAGGTCGAATGGAGCATAATAATAAGGGATTGCCAGTAATTCGGAGATAAGGCCCGGAGAAAACATATGGGTAAATATGGCCTGAAACAGAAACCGGGGACTACTAAGCAGCCGATCCACCGGCCCCGGGCGACTGTCTCCTGGATTGATGAGTAGTCGTTCAAAGCAATTATTGTTATTCTGATTACATAATAAGCCGACAGGACGATAAATCGGCGTACATATACCGTTTACTGACTGGATCCAATTTCCAAGCGCAGCATCAACCATTTACCAACATTTTTTTTTAATAATTTACCTGGTAAGTATAATTAGGGGCCGTGCAAAAATTACGTACAATTTTTTGGGTGGAGGGTAGGTCAACGATTTTTCTATGCTGTCTTGCACCAGAGTTAGTCCAGGCATCTCGTTCGAGAAAAAAAATCTTGTCACCCCATAGCATTAAGGGATCCTGATGAGAATTTCAAGTTTTCAAGAAATTACTATCATGCGCCTCGGAAATAAGTTTGAAAAAAGTTCCAAAAATAGCGTTTGTGTAAACTGACCTGCCTTATTGGATTTTAGAGCAAAATGTTTGACAGCAAAATTAAATTAGCGGCAATTTTAAGAAATTCGAAAGAAAAAAAAACCTTTTATTTCCAATAGGTACCGAGTTATAATTCTTCAAGAAACCGGGATTTTTTTCGAAAATGAGGTGAAAACATCCAATTCAAAAGTTTATATCTGTACTTTGGCCCCTGTTAACTTTACGATAAAATCTATCAGATTTAAATTAAAGTAGATAAAATCTCGGGTTAAATTTTTTTTTAAATCACCTTTTGTTAGATAGAATCCTTTTTTTTTGTTTTTATCGTAAACAATAACGTAAAATTTTTTTGAGAAAAGCGTAAAACGACACAAGGTAATAAATTAATTATTAGACAAAAGTTGTTCACCCAAAAGAGATCTGCAAATTTTGTATTACTTTTTGGTAGGACGCATATTGAAGAAGCAAATTAATTTTTTGTAAAAACGACACAAGGTGCAATAAAATGTTAATGCATCAAATTCTTTTTTAAACTGATTCTTATTTAAGGCAAATAATTTTCACAAATAAAATTCCTAAATAATTGAAATTCTCTATGGAAAATAAGGAAAATGTATGAGCGAATCAAATTTTGGAAATCTAAAACAGATCTTTGTTGAAAAGTAGCCTTAATGTGTATATTAAATTTCGAGTTCATTGATCCATTGTAATATAAAGATTCTAAAAAATTTAAATTTTTCTCAACTCTGTTCCAACAATTAGAAGACAATGTTTTCGAACTGATGGTAGCTGCTTCACGTTTACGATTTCACAATATGATCATTTTATTGTTTCAATAGAGTTAAAAGATTTAACGCTATCACACTATCTTATTGAACTTTTCTGTTTTTCACGTTTTCCACTTTTATAACATTTTAAAATTATTATATAAAGTTCTATGAAAATGTATTCATTTGCATCAAGCAATTACTAAGCATTGGTGGCTCAATTTCATACTTATTGAAGCCGATGCTTAATTAAGGCAAATAATTTTTACAAGCTTTGCCAAATAATTGCAATTTTTATGGAAAATACGGAAAATATAGAAACGAAAATAATGTTTAAAGTTGAAAAAAGAGCTCTGTTAAAAAGTAGCGTATGAGTATCCTGAATATGCATAATTCATTAATAGATTGATCCATATTTATCCCATATTAATCTCTTGTATTTTTAAGATTGTAAACAAATTTTATTTTCCTTAATTTTATTCAAACACTCAGAAGGTAATAAGGTTCTAAATGATGTTTTTTTTTACCAAGCAATTAGTTTTCCACTATAGAATTAGGAAATATCTCAACTACTCGCCTGTCCAATTTTCTATCAATCTAGTATAATAGTTCAAATTTTTCTGATCTAATCTGAACATTTTTGCTAGTAATAAGTTAAATTTTAACAATTTTAAATAATAGGGTAAAAAGGCCTAAAACTGAAATATGCAAAAAAAATTTGTTTCTTAAAGTTATGCTCAGTTTTGTCATTTTGTGCTTAGTTTTTTAAAAACCCGATAATGTTTGAAATTCACTGGATGGTAGCGGTTTATTGAAAAACGTAAAAATTGATTCTCTGAAAAAACCCAACTTTAAATTTTTCCCAATTTTGTTATTATTGAACTTTTACTTTGATAATGAAAATATCTTATAAGTTTGATGCTTGCTAAATAACTTTTGTAGCCAGCAGAATTCTTTTTTCTCACAATCGAAATTTCTACTTTTTCTTAAAAAATATGAAACAATTACATTTTTAGACCGGGGGGGGGGGGGATTTATTTCGGTCTCAAAAATAGTTCAGCTCTTATGATGCTTATAAGATAGGGGTTTCCACCAAATAAAATTTATTATTGTCTCCAAATTTTAAAAACATGCAAAGAAATATTTTCTGGAGACCCTACATTCTTTATTCTTCTAAATATTTTTTTAAGTTTCTACTATTTTAGAAGAAAGACATCTTATCAGCATTATGTAGGCTAAGCCATTTTTGAGCCCAGGAGAATTTTTTCTCTAAAAATGTAATTTTTGAATTTTTCTCGTAAATTATGAAAAATATCGCAAAAGAACAAGATGCACTCTTCATAGAAGTTTTTTCGACTTGCAAACTTTCATCTCAACATTCTTTCGTATCTGCCATTGTTTCCAAGAAAAAGTAGAAAATTCGACTTTTTTAAAAAACAAAGCACAAAATTACAAAATGAAGCAAAAATACGCATAAATTTTTTGATTTTTTTTAAAGCGGAAAAATATTTATCGCCCAATTTCGACTAAAAAAGAACATATATTATCGTCGCGAGATTTTTTTATTTCAAGCGTAGGGCCCTGTCTGATCTGAAATGGATTCGGTCAGATTAACATTTTTTTTATTATTCAGACAGGAAATGAAAATTTGTATATTCGGGAAATTTTCTTGTAAAGCGAGTCATTATTTGTTCGCTGTCTTAAAAACAATATATTTTTCATAAATCTTCTCTCCCGTGCAAGAAAAAATGTTCAATTTATCAAAGAGAAGAATTTGACGTGTAATTTGTATTTGAAAATTGATTTTTTCGTGAATTTGACGTGTAATTTTTTTTGAAAATTGATTTTTTCGCGAATTTGACTTTCCTTTTCAAACCTGAATAAAAACCGATTAATTGACCTGAAATTTTTTTATAAACAAATAAAAAGTCTAGACGATTTGGTTTAAAATGTATTTTTTTGTATTTAATCCGTTAATCAATATTAATAACCTAATTTACAAATAATGAAAAAAAAAATTTTCTGCAACGTGTCTCGTTATAATTTGAAAAACAGCAATAACAGATATGGTGAAATATGTATAGGAAATGTCGCTGTAAGAATCTCTAATAGTCGTTTTAAATAAAGAAAAAAGTGTTGTTTTATAAAACCACAAATTATTACCATTATTAACATATTTTTTCTTATAAGAATTAAGTTTATCAACATGCAAATTATTAAATTCTACTTGCTCATCTGCATAGATTTATGATTATTTATTATATTTGTAAATCGTCTGTATACGAAAAATAAAAAAATTTCTACAAAGCTGTTGAGCTTTTAATAACAGAGGTAAAGAATCACAATGGGAGGGGATGTTATAAAAATTCCTGAAAAATTTATAATGTATTTTTCGGATTGCCTTAATTATAATTTCTTCTACATATGCAAACTGGGCAATTTTAAAGCATTTTATTTAATGATTTTATTTTTACTAGAACTTTAATACAACCTAGCTATTTTAGAGTAAATTTTCCTCACGCATGATGGAATTCATTTACTAACAACGTGAAATGTTTTTCCTGATTGTGTCACTTGAAATAAGACAAACTATATATCATGCTATTTGCGTTTCCTAAAGCGCAGGTGAGAAACACTAATAAATTCTTCCACTTGTAAATATGACGTCTAGATTTTCATAGGCATAAGAACATATATAACACCAGTCTGTTCAAAAATTATTATTGAACGTTAGTGAAATTGTACGAGAAACATCTAGAAAATGAGGTTGTTCGTTATTGCTCAGATCATTGGCCTTGTGATCTTCAGCATTCATCCGGGTAATTATACAATTTTAAGTTATATTTTATAGAAAAAAACATTTTTAATGCGACATAAGTTGCGACAGTTTCTTTCTCTGAAGGCGAAAAAATACGCTTTTAATTTTTTCAGATATGGCTTTTTTAGTGCTAGTTTTTAATTTATATTAAAGTTTGAGAGAAATATCTTATGAATGAAAATTGTAAATAATAAATTGAAGAAAACAATCATTTTGTGTTCAACTGAGAAAAAAAATTGGATTGCCAAAATTCTGGAACCTTCTCCATATAATAGGGAAAACATATTTAAATTAGAGATGTGATGAAATATTTAAAACCTGAGCACCAGAAAAAAAATATTTCTTGAACAAGAACTAGATAAATAAATATCTATTTATTTATTTATTTTCTTTCACTTGCAGTAAACATTTAGTTGAAATGTGCAATGTTAGTTATTTCTAGTTTAAACGAAGAATGACATGACAAATGTTTCATTTATCATTTTAGAAACGGGAGTCATTTATTGATATTACAATTTCCAACATTGTGTAATATGCATAATTAGTTAAAATAATATCCTAGTCAGTTTTTGTTTATATACAGTGAAACCCTTCAATAGCCCTTCCTTCTACCGCTCTTCCGAGAATTGACGCCGCGCCGCTGGTAGGTGTAACAGGTACTGCGCGGGATTCGCGGGATCGGCGGTTGTCACTCAGGCGAGCAATTAGACGTGAACAATCAAAAGCGTAGCGGGCTATAATGAGTTAGTTCCCAGCCCCTGCCAGCCCCAAAATCGGCGCTATAGAAGAGTTTCACTGTAATGTGTCTAAATTTGAATCAGTAAAATATAACTGATTATCAGTTAAATTCTACTAATTTCCATAGCTAGAACTGAGCTAAAGATGTTAAACAAAAATGACTTATTCATTTAGTTATCCGAAAGAATAGATCCCGGCCGTGGAACTACTGATTTAACAGTAAGATTTCAATGGAATATTTCAGTTAATTTTAAAATGGTATATTTCGCATACATTCAACTCTGCTTTTAAATGAATTCAAAACCAACAAACATTTTATTTTGATGAAGATATTTTTTCAGCTGTCACTTTCACTGTCACAGAATAATAAATTTTTCGTATTGTCCACGATGGCGTGATTTAAATAGGTTAATATCTATTAGCGTTTTTATTACTATTCAGATTACTTAATATTATAAAATGACTGATTTATCATTTAAATCTTAATAAACTGATTAATTAGTAAAATTTTTACTGATTACATTAGTAAACATTATGAAATAATTGATTCATCAATCAACAGTTAATAAACTGATTTATTTAGTAAATTTTTCACTAATTCAAAGTATGAGAGATTGTTTTTAACAATTTAATTATTTTTGACAACATTTTTTTATAAAGTCATCCTTAGCATCTCTGAGCAAGAATGAAACTTTTTTGCCCCCCCGTAGTTTTTTCTGTAGTATAGATCCTTTGCAATTTATAGCGTTACAATAAAATTATTTATTTTTACAATATGGATATATTTGAAAAGTTATACCCCGATACATATTGCGCAGAAAAATCTTGAACCTGTACAACAGTAGTATTTTTAAGAGGAAAAATTCTCTTCACATTTTATTGTTATTAAAAAATAATCCAGGCCAACCAGTGTCATAATTTTCTGTAAAACTCTTGAAAAAAACCTAACTAAGTTCAAACTTAACTTTCGTCCTATTTCCTTTTTCGAGGAGCCATTATTTTTTCATAGCAATATATTTGTTATAAATCCGCGTTCACTTTAATATTTTAAATTCTCTATCGAAAACTAGAAAAATGTAGAAGCGTAAAAAATGTTGAAAATTGAAAACAGAATCCTGTTAAAAAGTGGCGTATAAGTTTTCTGCTTATGCATGCTTAATTTACAACCCATTAGTCCATTGTATATAGGGAGCTTCCATAAAGGATGTCACCGTTTTTGGCGAAATTTCTACCCCCCCCCCCACTTTTGACCATGGGATTCGGTGAAATTGTCAAAGACTGCCACAATTCGGCTCCCCCCCATAAAACTGTGACTTCCTTTATAACAATAAATAACATAACAAAAATTATTTTTTTTTTTAACTTTGTGCAAACAATCAAACGGAAATACTTTGAAAATCGAAACAGACTAAGTCACGTTCAGAATTTCTCATATGAGCTTTTAATTGTTTGAATAGAGTTTAAAATGATATACTATCGCGTCTTTTGATCAACTATGTTTATTCTTCATATTTTCGAGATTTATAACTTTTTAAAATTATTATATATATTCCTAAATCAATTTCTATATATTGACTAAGCAATTGATGGTTTCTCACTATTAAATAAACAAATATTTTGACTAATATAATTAGTCATTTTTTACTAATCTTCAGTGGCCCAACTTTCGCCAATCATATTTGTAAATTTTCGTTAGTAATTAGTTAAGTTTCAACAATTATAATTCAGAGAGGCAATATAGTATACTTTGCATAAGAAGAAATGTTATAAAACAAAAATAAACTTTTTTAGATACGTAAGTTCATCGTTATTCAAGGGAAATTATTTTTACAAAGTTTGCTATATAATTTAAAATTTTCTGTGAAAAAGTCTGTTGAAACGTAGCGCTTCAAGACGCAGAATGTGTATATCCAGGAGGAAAAATTATATATAGTTTATATATAGTGTGAAGTTTTATATATATAATATTCATTTGTTCTATACATAATATTTCCGCTTGCGTAATTAATATGGAGTCCATTAATTCCGTGTGATTTCAACATTGTCAAAAATTCTGTGTTTCCTTAACTTTGTTCAAACAATCGGAAGGCAATGTTTTAAAACTGAAGATAGTTTGCGTCATATTTACAATTTCAGAATACGACCTTTTTATTGTATCAAAATAGAACCAAAAAATTGTCTATTTTTATAATCTTTTTTTTATTACTATATACAATCCTAAGTAATTTATTTAACCAATCAATTACTTTTTTTCTACCATTGAATTGGGAATTATCTTGGTAACTTAAACGTGTACTTTTCTACTAATTTTTAGTGGCTCATATTTCGCCAATCGAATATGTAAAATTTCACTAGCAATAATTAGTTATATGCCAATTTTGATTTAGAGACAAAAAAACCTCAAAATAAAATATAATTCTTTAAGTACTCAAACTGATTTTTTTATAATCCGCAAGCCTGATTAAGAAAATAGATTTTGTAGTTTTTTTTTCAATAATCTCTGGCACAATATAAAATTTTTTACTCTCGTGACATTTTCTCGTATGGCAATACCATTATTTATTCACGGCCTTGTAAACAACGCATTCTTTTAATAAATATCCGCTCCCCTACAAGCCAAAATTTTCAAGTTATCGAAAAATTTGGTTCAAGGTTTTTTAAAAATTATTTAACTCACTGTATGGTAAACAAAAACTAAACCTTTGAATTGTTCAAGCACATTGGAGCTGTCACTTTATTATTTTTTTGTTTAAAAATTTAGACTTCAAATTTTAAAAAACCGTCTAGAAAAATCACTGAACAGTAACTTTTATTTAAATTGGACCATTAACTACATTTTGCGCAAAAATTATTAAATTAAGCAGTTTTTACTTCTGCATACACACTTCTATTTTTGTAAAATAAGAACCGCTTAGTATTAAGAATTATATCGTTCTAGTACTTATTTATTAAAATTTGGTAACTGAATTTTATTTTTAGAGCTCGAGTCCAATAGCCTCAAAAAAGGAGAAAATATCATGTTTTGAAATATTGTTGATCATTAAGATATAATTTATACTTGGTATATTGATGTGCAAAAGAACGCCGTCTCGGGGTTGAATTTGATAATTCTTTTAACTTCCAGAACATTTCTATAATTTAAAGTAAGCAACAATAATTCACAGACAATGTTATCAAAAATTATCCGAATTTTCAGGAAATTTTGTCATTCATCTTTTAAGCTAGTGTTCGAGTTTTTCTGTCAAGCTGCGACACAACTGACCTCGCTCGACCCAATCCGTAAAAATACCGACCCATCGGAATCGGGTTTTTAACAATTTTGCCCACCTTTACTTGTTACTAATAAGCTCTCTCGAAATCTAATGGTTAATTTAATTTATTATTTTTCAGACGTTGCCGGACACCCTATATCTCTAAATCTAGACGACGATGATATAATTACAGGAGGATTAGCGTTAGCAGGATTAGGAGGATTAGGAGCACTCCTTCATCACAATAAACAAAAAAAGAAGCGTCAGAATGCAAATCTTCAACCTCAGGAATACCATTTTACACATTATATTCACCATGTTCCTGAAAAAGAAAAAAAAGTTTAAACATCCTGCCCATACATAAAATATACTGTGCATCATAAATACCACCACGTGCACCGAAACATAAATATCAGCATAAAAATGAACTTCATAAATTAAAAAATATATTTTTTAAAACGAATCAAAAAATGATTGTCAAACAAAAATACAAAGTAAAACTTTTGTGTCAGACACTCATTCCTATCCTGTTTTTGAAGACAAATCTGAAACCGATGAGAATGCTGTAATATTTCCGGAAATGAAATAAATTGTGTGCTTACAACTGAATTTTGTTTGCGTTTAGATCTATTTATTTATTTAATATATCGCCTTCTATAATGTATTCATTGAGTTTCGAGATTTAAAGTCAATAAAACAATTTTTCTTAAAACGTGATCATAAGACTCTTTACTAATACTTTAAGAAGACACTATGCCCGCAAAATCTTTTTCTATAAATTCTGTGAAAATGTTTTTCATACATTCTTATCGTTTTGTTGATAGAAGATGTTAGATTCATTACCTATTTTTATCGTTTCTCATGGTTTTGTAACTCCCTGAGTCACAGAAAGCGATTTATTATGATTCTTCTTATTTTATTGAAAAAATTGTAACCTAAAATATCATAGCTTTCCCTTTAAATAATAAATTCTTGTTCATAAAATATTCTTTGACCCAGATATTTTTCAAATGAGTGTACACGGAAAATTGTAATTTAAACAGAAAAATACTTTAAAATGAAATAAAAAAGTAAAATATATTTAAATAATTAAATTAATTAATTCTTTTAATTAAAAAGAATGAAACAATAACCTCGATCTGAGGATTTTGATACATTTGAATTTTATACCCAAGTGACGTTATGAATGTCAAATTTCATCCAGAATTGAAACTTCACTTTCAAATTTTTGGTTAGTATGATATGCGGAGAAAAGAAAAAATTTGTAAATCAAGTATTCAAAAATTAAGAAAATTTACGAACCAGTTCTGCGAGTATTATTCCATTTCTTTTAATTTCAAATAGATCCCTGCAATCTGCTTAATTAATTATTAAACCTGTATATCAAAACTAATCCTATTTCTTTATCTCGATATTCAGAGTTCCAAAATTTTTAATTCAGCTATATAATACATTCTTTGACGATTTATATACGTGATTAATTAATAATAATACTAACAATAAATTCTACTTAAAATCCCTACTTTAATTGGACAAATGTTGTGCGCTCGTTCGTAACAATGTTTGTAGCTACATTAAACAAACATAAAAAAAATAAATATGATAAAGATATAAAAAAATATATAAAATAAAAAAAGAAACATAAAACTGTTTATGGTAATATCATATTTGGTTTTGTTTAAAAACTGGACAGGTTAGAACAAAAGATAGCAATAGGCGTATATTTTGCTGCAAAAGACAGTTCAGATTAGAAATAGAATTCGAAAGTTATCGCAGTGTTACCTATAAAAAATCTATTATGTTCTAATTGTAGGTGTTAAAGATTTCCTTTAAAGAAAAAAATTAAAGAAAATTTTTAAATAAAATCAGTAAATATAGAAGCGGGGAGCCTTTTTTCTAAGAGGGACAGGGGAATAGACTTATAATGTTGAATAATACATTTGGACATAGTAAAATAATATAATGCTATTTAAAACTTAAACATATACAATAAATAATGAATACAGGTGAGGCAGGCCAGCAAAATTCGTGAAATCGCTGCGCACGAATGTCACGGATTTGACAGCCCTTGGAAGCTGGGAATTTTGGGGAAAAAGCGCCATTTTCGAAAAATTTTAGAACCCTACAGTCTTCATCAATTTTGATCTACAAGGTCTCATTGTAACGTTAATTAGAGACTTTGGAGGATCTGCGACGTCGCAATTTGCTGATCTTGAAGCGAGCTTTCACATCGTTTTTTTTTTATTTCATCCACTACAAGCTGAAATATGCGAATTTTAAACTGGCATTTTTTCGAAAATAGCCGATATTGACAACCCAAGAACTTTTTTCTGACAGCGCCGATTTTCATGAAACTTGCACACTTGTCAATTTAAAAAATTCTTTATTTAATGTTTGTGTAGTGCAAAGTATTTTTTATAAAAGTAAGTTTTCTAATAGTGTGCTTCATATCATATGTTGAAAAAGTTTATGTGGAAAGTTCACTTTTAAGTTAATAAATGATTTTACGTATCAGTGATCTTACTTAGAGTTTTCTAGATTGCACGAAATTCTAACAATCAAGTGATCTACTTTTGATTTTATAATATATCTGATAATTTAATGATACCTATAAATACTTTAACATGAAAAGAAAATCATCCAATGAAATGCATGTATGTAAATTCCCAGGGGATTTCCGGATGAACAATGTAATGATACTCTTTATATTTAATATAAGTCACGTAAGAGTTTTACCAGCTTTTAGTATTTTCATGCAATTTTGCTGCCAAGCAAATCATGGAACGAGCATAAATTTTGGATTTCACCTTGCTTATGAGTCTGCTACAAGTTACTTTATCTGCGTAACATATGACACTTTCTTTATATTTCCATCTGAATTGAATCTAAAACTTTCACATATAATTCATTGACACTTTCAAGTAAGATCACTGACACGCAAAATCATTTATTAACATAAAAGTAAACTTTCAACATAAACTTTTTTAATAAAAGATAAAAAACACACACTTTAAACAAAGCATCTTCCAAATTGGCAACATTATCCCAAAAACAAGGAAAATCTAAATAGAATTCAGCTTTACAAACATAACCTGAGACACTGATTTTCCCCCAACTAAAATACTAAAGATTAATTTTTTCGCTAATTATCACACAACCAAATTGTTTTAAAACGTCCTGAAATTTTTTAATTCATTCTCTAGCTATTTTTGACAAAACAAATTCTAAACTACAAGCCTAAGAGTCGAAACATACAAGTTCTAGGTCCTTTTGAGTTTTGTTGAGGGCTGCTTGAAGTTTATTTCGTGCAAGTTTCGTGAAAATTGGTGCCATCAAAAACAAGTTCTGGAGGTAACAATATGGGCTTTTTTTGAAAAAGTGCAATTTAAAATTCGCATATCTCAGCTTTAAGTGGATGAAATCGAAAAATACTAAAAACGAGGTGAAAGCTCGCTACAAGATCAACAAATTGCGACGTCGAAGATTCAACACAGTCTCTAATTAACGTTAAAGTAGCGCCCGGAAAAAGCCCTCATTTTTTCAAAAAAATTGCAAGTAATAATTGCTATGTACATACCCTGCAATTGCGTAAAAGCATTATGACGAATTTTTAAATTCAATTTGGAGTAATAGCGAAAAAAATGAGAGCTTGTGGATGAAAATTGATCAAGACTGAAGGGTTCTAGAATTTTTCCAGAATGGCGTTATTTTAACGCAATTCCGAACTTCCAAGGGCTGTAAAATCTGTTGTCACCGTCTGAGCTAAGACTTAATAAATCGTCTTCTTTCATAGAGAACTTTCTCATAAAAAATCTGCGGCGAAATACGTGACATGCGTGCGCAGCGATTTCACGAATTTCGCTGACCTGACTCAGATATACAGTTCATATTGCCAAAGATTTGACAAAGGTTTCAAAAATCGCAAAAAGATTTCAAACATTTCACAAAAATATCAGATAGATTTAAAAGTTTTCAAAAACATTTCTATTATTTCACGAAGATTTCAGTTTGATTACAAATATTGAGCAAAGATTTCCAATATTTCAAAAAGGTTTTTGCAAGATTTCAAAGATTTCAATGATTTCCCAAAGAGTTTAAAATGTTTACAAATATTTCAAATATTTCGCAAAGATTTTAAGAAGATCCGCAAAGAAAGATTGCACAATGATTTCAAATATTTCGCAAGGATTTCAGATAAATTTGAGAGAATTCCCAAAGATTTCAATTATTTCCGAAAAATTTTTAGACAGATTTGAATAATTTCACAAATATTACAAAACAGTTAAAATATTTTGCAAAGATTTGATAAAATTGCAATGATTTCCCAAAGAGTTTATAAAGATTTCACAAAGATTTAAAAAACTTCGCAATGATTTCGGATCGATTTGAAACATTTCACTAATACTTCTATTATTTTACAAACACTTATTTTATTTCACACAGATTTCAGATTATTTAAAAGATTGAACTAAAATTTCAAATATTTTGCAAAGTTTTCTGATAAATTTCAAAGATTGCACAAGTATTTCAAGGATTTTGCACAGATTTCAGCAATTTCACAAATATTACAAAATATGTCAAAAAAATTTCAAATATGAACTGAACTGATTTCAGAAAGATTTCAATTATTTCACAAAGATATCAGATAGATTAAAAAGAGATAAAGATTTTAATGACTTCCCAAAGATTTAAAAAATATTTAAATAATTTCACTAATATTATAAATTATTTAAAAATATTTCACAAAGATTTCACAATTACCGCTTTTATAATTAAAGAAAAAGTGCAAATCCTATAAAAAATTTAAGTGTTGTAAATTTTACTGCGACTAGTGTCGTTTTTCTATACATTTTTTTCAATGTTCTTCTTTATGATTTGAACTCAAAACATGCATCCTATCGTAAAGTGATTCTAAAAAACTTTGTAAATACAATTTAGGTGTAAAAATTGGTTAATTAACATATTATTGTAGCGTATATCGTTTTTCCAAAAAGTTAATTTTTTTATTTTTAAATTATTGTTACAACAAAAGTTTACAACAAATTTTTTTTATCTTTTTCGGTTGAACAACTTTGGTCTTTTTATTTTGTTCGTCTCTTGTGTGATTTTTAAAAAAAATTTATTATTTTATTTTCAATGCTATTTGTTTACGAATCAAATAAAAACTACGCGTATTATCAAAAAATTATTTATGAAAAATTTGTACCTCTTTTTTGGGTGAGAAACTTTTTTCTATTCATTGTTTTTATAGCTTGCGTCGTTCTTCCGAAAATTTTATTGTTTACTTTTTATTTTTAACATTTGAAAAAAAACCTACGCGTCCTGTCAAAAATAATTTCCTAAAAAATGTTTAGATATTTTTTAAATGCACAATTTTTGTCTACTTATATTTTTTCCCGCCATACGTCGTTTTTCCAAAAATTTAATAAAACAAAAAGTACGCGTCCTTTTAAAAAATGATTAATAACAAATTTGTAGTTCTTTTTTGGGTGCATACATTTTTTTATTAGCTTGTGCGCAAAATGGAATTTCTGATTTTTCATTATTTTGATTTGCGTTACAAATGTGAATTTTCTATGTGTCCAGAAAATTCAAAAAAATGTTATGACAATCTTTTAGGGCGTTTGAAAAGCAACGTTTTTCTCCTCTTGATTTATTTTTTATATCGTGCGTTGTTTGGCTCTAAATTTTATTTTTTTTTTAATTTTACAAATGCTGTAACTGAGCCGCATTATTTTGTGTTATGATTT
Organism: Druon quercuslanigerum; assembly: GCA_010014905.2. NCBI lineage: Eukaryota > Metazoa > Arthropoda > Insecta > Hymenoptera > Cynipidae > Druon > Druon quercuslanigerum. The sequence continues at coordinate 14,154 of JAAAKG020030446.1, forward strand.
GTCGTTTTCGATATGAATTTATTTTTCTTTGAAAACAGACAAATTCGTGATATCCTTTAAACATTACCTGATTTTTACGGAAAATCTTTCATGATTTGACAATGTTGTATTTTGTTTACAGCAGTTTCATTGATTGCAATTAGAAAATGCCTAAAGTCATAGCTGGTAAGAAATATATCTTTCGTTATTCAGAAAAATTCAAAATTCCAAGGTTAAAATTAATTGATCGCACAAATGAAAGGTATAAAAAAACAGGCCCGGTCCAAGACCTATTCTTTCAGAAGAAAATGAGCTAACCTTAGAGAAACGGCTTATTACATGCAGCGAAAAAGTATTTCCGCGCAGGAAAAAAGATTTAAAAACTATTCTTAGGCAGCATTTGCAAATGGGTAATAAACCGAATACATTTACAAATGGCATTCCCGCACGGAGAGAAGTTAGATAAAACCGTCACGCTAGCGGTGAGAGAGTTGCTACACTTTTGTTTGGTGTCTCGTCTGCTCCAGATTCAGGGCACTTGTTAACCCCAAACTTACGGAGATCAGTCGCTTCGAAGCGCGGGTGCTATATTTTCTCAAACTGAGCAAACGCGGAACTATGCAGCAAGCACAGCGTGTTCAGAACGGTTATACTATACTGTTGGTTAAACGGTTCGGCCAGTTTGGGATAATGGTTCTCCCGAATCAGCGGAGCCGTTCTACTAAACAGAAGTGGCGCTGTTCACTGTGTGATTAGCGCAATAATTGTACTACTTGGGTGAGCGGCTGTACACAAGTGTTATCGGTGTGGGGAAGCATGTTATAAAGGTTTTGTAAATCTCCCACGAATAATAGTCCAAAGAACCAGTGAATGTGTCTCAGCAGCTAGTGCGACAGGTGGCGAAGGCGATATTCGAAAATGGTTCGCGAATACAGAAAAAATTTTAAGAAACAAAAAATTGGCAGAAATTTTGAAAGATCCATCGCTAGTTCTATAGAAGATGATGAAAATTTTCTCAAACTGTATCCAAAAGACTCAGGAATGGTTCTAAAACCGTTTATGCATTTGTCATTAAACAAACCAAAACTAACATTATCGTTATGTTCACATATGGCGTTGACGGTCGAGTTATTCCACCCATGCTAGTTTATCCAAAAAACCAGGACTTTCCGAATCCTAAAAGGAATAACGAGTAAGCGTCGATCGAATTGAGGGATTATGGTTGGATGACATAAGATGTTTATACGATTACACCAAAAAGTTTTGTATAAAAGTCTGAGGAAAAAAATAATAAACTTCCAGTAATTCTTTTTGTAGGAATGCATAAATCTCACTTGACTTACTAAGTCTGTGTTCTTTGTAGAAAATGACAAAACGGTTTCATTGCATTATATCCAAACGCTACTAGAATCCTACAACAAGCAGACGTTACAGCCTTTAAGCCTCTGAAACTTTCTTTGAACTCAACAGTTTTGAAATTCAGATGATGTTGACTGCTTCCATTCCTTAGGCAAACATAGTTCTTCGTTTACAATTAGACGATCTTGATTTTCCAATTTTTAAAGAGATAATCGGTATGCTATTGCATTAATAGAATGTGAAGTGTATGATCCGTTGAAAGAATATCCACTGCAATCAAAACCTATTTACGAAGTGTGGCGAGCTTTTAAAAACAGATTTTAATATTTCTAGGAATCCTATTACAGAATCGGAAATTCGTAAAACGACCAAGCACTGGTGTTTGCCATTTTGATGATTAGCGACACAATGCAAATATTACTTTGCAGGTCGGTATTGTGATCCAAATGTCCAACTTGAAAGATCCGACTGTGCAGGATTGAGATGCTAAAAATTTTAATTTGCAAGGTTTAAATCATCTATAAAAGAGTCTAATTCCTTCATTGGATGATGAGAGTTCCAATAAGCAGATATAGAGAGACTCAAGAAATGATTGTAGATTAGAACAATCTGGTTTAGTGAAACCATACATTTCACGGAAATTACTAGTGAGTGTCCAAGAGAACTTGATGAATGTCGATCACCTATTGAAAATGTAAGTTCAGTCTCTAACTGCATCATCTGATCAAGAATTTTAAGCCTAAAATGGAGCCTACGATCGAAACAAGTGCAAAAAGTAACATTTAAAATTGCCGATACTTTGGACTGGCCACAATCACCGAAAAGAAAAGGTAAGCGTAACATTGAAAGAATGCCTCACATCGTAACTTCTGATGCGACTATTGGCAAAGTCAAGGTTATAATAAAAAGTTGGCTTGAAAGAAGAAGTTACAGAAAGATCAAAAGAAAGATTGAAGTCAAGGTTGCTTTACAAGGAACATAAAGCTGCAGAAGTTTAGCACAATGGTTAGTGGTGCAAGAAGTAAAGGCCAGATTAATTCAGGAGAAAAATAAAAAAAATAGAGACAAAGCAGGCAAAAACATCAAAATTAGAGAAAAGGAAGAAAGAGTTAAAGACCAATAGTTGAGAACCAAAGAGAAGACAGGCGTCAGAAGAAAATAATTCATCCTTATTAGATGAGTCATTATATGATAATAAAGATGATAGTGATGATGATAACAACAATTATATTAAAGTGCTGTCGAACAACGAAAGTCCACCTCAACTTAGTCGTAACGAATTTTAAAACCTCACAATAGCAAGATTGTTGTGCGAATTCAACAATCGCTATTTTACGACACTAAAAAATCTCTTTGGCCCAAAGCGAAATTTACCATTTTTACAATTTAAGTAGTAAATCTGTAGTTAAATTTGTAGTAACATTTAGAGTAAAGAAAATTCAATGAACCAAATACTTCTACATTTCAATTCAGCACTGCTAAGTAATTAGCAAACCATCTTGAACCTAATTGTAACCAAATGCAAAACCTTAAAGGAGCTACTGTTGAGGAATATTTACCATTTTTTTTTAGGATTAAAAAAGTTTAGAATAAACGGGAAATATATAGGGTAATTCGATAAAGGATTGAATAAAATACTCAGTAAAACTCAGATTTTTCTGTTTACCTACCAAAGAGATATTCTTCTCAAAAAATATGAAAAAAGTCTGAAGTGGTAGTTTTTCACGTATTGCAAAAATACAATTTTCGAGTGATTTAACAATAAATTTACTTATGCGCATGTGAAATAAAAATCACAACTCTCTCTGGCTTTGGTTAAATAAAATTTGTAAGAAAATTATTCTTGAATTTTGGTCAGGTTTAGCATGAACATAAATGTGACATTCTTTTTAACCCTTCAACTGGAACTGAATTCTGAATCATATGTGTGAATTTGACAAAATTCCTTTCTTCGAGTTTTTATAATTACTCGATCGAAATTGCGGAACAGCGACAACAATACTTTTGAAATTCTCGTGACACAACTTTTTTTTGTAGAAAAGGTTTTTTGGTACCCGTCCAAGATTCCACAAGGGGCCACCCATGCATTACACTCTAACAAAAAGTTGTCTTGAAACAAAATCATGTTCCTCTTACCTGTTTTGTTTTGAGCGCCGTGAATATATTTTTTATACAAACATAATTATTTGGTTGCAAGATTAGGCGAAGTTAATCGTAAAAGGAAAATGTTTTCTACACAAGGATTCCTGTTGAGAAAACACAGAAAAAAACGAAAGATAAAGTTTACATCGATTCCAGGTGAAAGATTCACCGCAACAAAAAATAACCTTGCCAGATAAACTTTACATGAATCGAAGATAATTTCAAATTTTTAATCTTTCTTGCATAATCTTTCGCTTTTTGTAAAAATAGAATTCGTGCACAACTGACTTTCATCTAACAACATTTATTATTGTTATAAACAAATCATACAATCAAATTCACTTATTTTAGTGTCTCTACAATTGGCTATATAGATATAAAAACGTATTCCATGGCAATATTCCAGCTTCTCTACCAAACGTAAAAAATTGCAACGTAAAAATTGTTTATAACAATGACAAATGTTGTTTCATGGAACTTTAATGTGTAATATTCTTGTTCTTCAGATGAAAATAAATGATTCCACAGAAAAGAACATTTTTCGAAGCATACATATGCCAAATAAGTGAATTTTTGTATAAAAATTGTTTAAACTATTATCTAATATTGTTATTTGGTGCTTGTTCGCAACTAAAAATTAATTCTTCACATTTTTATAAGAAAATTTATGTAACGAATACATTCGAAATCCGAAAATGCAGCAGTTAACAGTTATATCCATTAATTTGTTTATAATAATTAACAAAGTGCAGGATATTTATCTACAAGTTACATTTTTATTCAAAAAAAGTAACTTTACTAAATCTACACCTTTGTGAAAAAATATCGATAAATGAATCTAAGTAAATATCGCCGCTTAGTTAATAGCCATGTTTTAAAAATACATGGTCCATCCTTAATAGAAAGCCGCCCCGGATGCAAAATCCATGCTACGCCGCCACTGTGAAAAATGTATCTTCCTTAGTTAAAAATTCAACTATTTGTTTAAAAATTTATATTTTCAGTTAAAAACTCAACTATTTGTGCTTTATTAAAAATCGATTTTCAATGGTAGAAACTTAATCTTCTTTGTTAAGAACGCTTGATTTTGGTCGGAATTTCCACGATTTAGTTGAATGATGTTACTATATTAAAAAAAAGCTTTTTGGTTAAATCCAACTATTTTTCGTTAAAAATTAAACTACTTAATTAAATATTTAACTGCTTTGTTAAGAATTTGTTTTTTAAAAATATTTTAATAGAAAATTCATCTCTCTGGTTGTAAACTCAACCATTTTGTTGCAAATACTATTTTTTGGGATAAGAATTATTTTTCTTTTCTGGAAATGTAACTATTCTATTCATGGTTGAAAATTGATATTTTGGATTATTATTCGGCTAGAAAATTATTTCTTTTGGGTGGAAAGTATAACTGTTTGATTGAAAATTAATCTGTTGTACATAAGGATTCAACTAATTTGTTAGAAATTTGACTTTTTTGTTAGAATCGAATAATTTCATATTTTAAATCGGACTTCCTTTTGCGTTAAACATCAACTATTTAAATTTTTTTAGAATTCTTCTTTTAGGGTTTAAAATTCAACTGTTTTGTAGAAAAAAAATCCTTTTACTTGAAAATTCAACTATTTGGTAGAAAATTAAACTATTTGATTAAAAATTAACTCTTTTGTAAAAACAATTGGTCGTTTTGGTTTCATAATTAATCAATTTTTTTGAAAATTCGTTTTTTTTGGTGCGACAGTAATAATCTTGGCATCAAATTCATTTTTATGATTGAAGATTTAACCGTTTCTATTAAAAATTCATATTTTTTGGTTGAGAATTCAACTACTTGCTTGAAATTTGAACAATTTCGTTAAAAAATTGTTTTTTTAAAGACTTATCTTTTAGCTTTAAAATTTGCCTACTTTGTTGAAAAATTTTCTTTCTTAATGTTGAAAAATAACATTTTTACATTCTCATCATTTATGATTGAGAAAGCATTAGAATTGTCCGAAATTTGATACCGCA
>JAAAKG020030457.1:0-19643 GCA_010014905.2 Druon quercuslanigerum
TGAGGATGAGGATGAGGATGAGGATGAGGATGAGGATGAGGATGAGGATGAGGATGAGGATGAGGATGAGGATGAGGATGAGGATGAGGTTGAGGATCAAAGAAAAAGAAAGTCATGAGAAAAATGAAAACAAACATGAAAATAAAACCTAAACTGGTAATAAAAATGAAAAAATAAAGTTGAAATTAACCTAAAATTGTACGAGAACCTGCTTAGCCGTATTAATATTTACTATTTTTTAGGATTATTAATAATAGAGTATAGTATAACGAGCGAAACCCGCTATTTTTGCTAGTAATGCAATAATTTATATGCAGAACATAGTAAATTAATTTTCCAATGCGATTAGGGTAGAAAGTACAGGTTTAGGAAAATCTGAAGATTCGCTGAATTCATTTGGTTAACTGTTATGCCGCGAATAAGGTCGTTATCGGTCTTATCTCCTTAATTTCTCGAAAGTGGCTAGTGTAGAATTGTAGGTGGAAAGGGGACGGGCGATTTAGAGAATTTAAACAGTCCCTCGGGATAAGGCGGCGGACCGGATTACCCAGAATCCCCCGTCGAAACCCACCCTCCACCCCCAAATACCCCCTTTTTCACGAGGATGGTTACCTCCTTCCTGCGGGTTAAAACAAAACACCAGCGGAGTATATTAATGCTTGGCTTAATGTGCCTCGGTTAATTAATGGACCGTCTCTCCGGATGCTGCACTCGCATTGCTAAAAGTACGAGATAACGGAACTGCCACGCATTAAGGACAAAAGCAGTTAAAATGAAAACCGCGTTTTCAACCTCCCGCCCCCCACCCCCAACGCCAAAGGAACGTCTTTCTCCCATGTCTTCTAACGAATTAAAAATAAATTTAAATTTGACACTATTTTTCAATTAATTCAATTAATCAACTAATTTCTTTCGCTACAAGTATCTACTGTATTCTTTCACTCCACCAAGCTTCTTCTCACTTCCATCCACTCGCTCGCCTTTATATCTCATTCTCCCCTTTCACTCAATTTCGCATCTTGAGCACAGTCCAACTTCCCTACGATACTTTCCCTTACCTTTTATATTTTTTATCCTACACTATATCCGATTCTCGAATTTCACTTTTCCATACTCTTTCTGCTTCTTCTTCAATATTACATATTCCTCATTTCTTACACCCCATCCTCAGCCACCCTTTGCCTTACTCCGTTTTCTTCCCTTACCCCTTCCCTTTCTTCTATTTTTCCCTCTCCTATACCCCTTCATCAAGTGCATTAATTTTTCCACCTATTCCTGCATTCTATAGTATTATTAACATATTATCCACACGTCTCATTCCCCCCTGTATTAATCCTTTCATCCCTACATCACCTCCTCTCACTGCCTCTATCCTATAATTTCTCCTCACTTCGCTCACCTCATTTTCCTTTATTTCTTATACTTTCCGTCCCCCCTAGTCTACTTCTCTTTTTTTTATATTCATCACATACTGACCCTTCCCTTCCTTTCTCTCAGCCTCCTACTACTATTTGCCTGCTAACCATTTTACCCCACCTTTCACTACTTCCTAGGATACACTTCCGATTAGGGTCTACCTGAAAAATCGTTTAAATTGGGTATATCTATGTATTTTGACGCACATAATACGAATATGATAGTGAAAATTATTTAAGATTTTATTTTTAAATTCAAAGCCCCAAAAAACTGAGTTACAGCAGTTTTTTGTGATTATTTCAATGAATAAGCAAAATTTCGCAAAATGTTCGAAATAAAAGTTGTCGAATGGATGTACATCGGAAACTATCACTCATGGAAAAAACACTTGCAACAAAAAATTTGTATTTTGATGAGATTTATAACTTATGATAACAACACTTTTTTGAAATTTTTTATATTAGCTGAGATAAACGAAAAAAATCTCGGGCTCTTGCTGCTTATTCAGATATTGTTAAATAATATAAACATTTTATTTATAGTAATTATTTCAATATTTGCCCTTCTTTTCCAATAATTTTTCATCTCAGCTACCATAAAAAATGTGTAATTTTAATAATTGTATATTATTACAATTCATGATATGTGTTGGTATTAAGAGAAACGTATTTTTATTATCTTTTCCTAAAATTAAAAAAAGTGTTCATCATATACAAAAACAATTAGGTTAATAAACTTTTTAATTCGAATTTTATCATTTTTCAATCAATTTAATTTGTTTATTTTCAATGCTAATTTTTGCGATTCTAACCAAAAATATGCATCCTAGGGTAAAATGACTACTAGGGTCAAATTTTCCTCTTATTTTTTTGCAGCTTGTGTCATTTGTATCAAAGTTTTTTTTTTTATTTTGTATGTTTTTTTTACGGATAAAGCCAAAACTACGGGTCCTATCAAAAAGTGAATAATAACAAATTTTTAGATCTTCTTGGGTGCTAAATTTTTCAGTATTAATCTTTTGTCGCATCTCGTAGAGTTTGAACGGAAATGGAATTTTTGATTTTGCATTATTTTTTAAGAATTAAAAATTTAAATTTTAAATTTTTCAAAAAAATTGAAAAAGGCGTCATATTAATCTTGCAGGGCCTTCAAAAAGGAACGTTCTTTTTTACAGAGGAACAAGTCACATAAAAAGAAATCAAGTAATTTCAGGAAAAAAATTCATAATAAAATATGTTATGAAAATTCTTCATTGAGTACACCCAAGAAATTGCTTAGAAATTTTGAGTATTCATTATAAATTTTAGATGTTAATTTTGTTTGTCTACTGGTATATATCAATATTATTAAAATATTGATAAATCTTAAGTTTGTGAAAAGAATGTCTCTTAAGATTTATCAATATTTTAATAATATTGATATAGACCAGTAGACAAACAAAATTAACATCCAAAATTAATAATTAAATATTCCCTGGTCAATACACCTCAGATCAAAAATTAAAATATTCATTATAAAACTTTGGAAAATTGAATATTATAATCAAAGTTTAGTTTATACCAACGTTTCGTCAAATATTTTTTTATGAATATTTTCCCCCAAATTACTTGGTCAACTAATGCGATGCTCATTTTTCAGATTAGCGAAAAAAATGAGAATACTAATAATGACAATATTTTTAATTAATAAAAAATATGATGATAAAATAAGTACTAATTAGTTTAATTTTAGTAAAGTTTTTTTAAATGTTCTTAAATATTTTCCTTCAAAATTAAAAATTGACAAAATTTCTCCCAGCAATCTCAAGAAAATGTTTTTATTCTGTTGAAACTTTTCAAAATTCTTAACATTTACTTTTTTTGAAATTTTCCACAATCTGCATTTTGTTCGACGGTTTTTATAAATCCTCTCAAGATTTAAGACATATTCCAATCTTTTAAAAAATTTTAAACATTTTTTAATGTAATTCAGTTCTCAAAATTAACTTTTAAGATCCAAACGAATTTTTTGAATGATGTGTAAATCTGGCAGACTCTTTTTCGAGATATTTGGACATACATAGAACGAAAAATTATCCCTTTAAAATCAGACCTAAATTATATAAAATTTTTCAGAAATCTTGTTGCCAGTATCAGTAAGTTTTGTGTCACTGGTACAGATAATATAACGCTGTATAATATAATTTCGGGAAAAAAATTCATAATAAAATATATTATAAAAATTCTTCATTGAGTACACCCAAGAAATTGTTTAGACATTTTGACAACACAATCTTTTCACAATCTTTTCACAATCTTAAGATTTATCAATATTTTAATAATATTGATATAGACCAGTAAAAAAACAAAATTAACATCTAAAATTAATAATTAAATATTCCCTGGTCAATACACCTAAGATCAAAAATTAAAATATTCATTATAAAACTTTGAAAAATTGAATATTATAATCAAAGTTTAGTTTATACCAACGTTTCGTAAAATATTTTTTTATGAATATTTTCCCCCAAATTACTTGGTCAACTAATGCGATGCGCATTTTTCAGATTATCAAAAAATGAGAATACTGATAATGATATTATTTTAAATTATTACAAAATTTAATGATAAAATAAATACTAGTTAGTTCAATTTTAGTATAGTTAGTAAAACCTTCTATCGTTTCACATTTCTTTTGACATGGTGCATAATAAAATTTGCGAAAAAAAATATTACACACAAGGTTTTGTTCTTTTTGTTTCTCTAAATAAATTTTTGTTGTAAAAATGTTGAAAAAGTAAATATATAAAGTTATTGTATTTTCATAAAGAATTTAAAAGATGGAAAAAAATTAGATACTACAACAAATTTTAATGATTATTTTTGCGTTTTTTTTACAAAAATACAAGATTTTTTTGCTAATTCGGAAAGTCATGACAGTAAACAATCATAAAATTTTTTTATATATTACTGCTAGGATATTTACATAAAAAAATTAAAATCTGAAAAAACGTATTAAACAATTAAACTTTTTAAAACTTTTTTTGGATGCTAGGCTACCGTTTTTTTGTGCCCAAACGATTTGATTAGCTTTAGCATTTTCACTTTACCCTAATTATTCAAAATCATTAATATTTAAATGTTTTTTTTTTTTAATATGTTTTCTTACATTTTCCAAAGAATAATTATTATTGGGTGTATGGAATTGTAGGTTCAAGACTATTTTCATAATTATTCGCGAAATCGAATTATTTATTAGTTTGTTACGAATTGTTTTAATTAAGAAGAATAGTGCTTTTTGATAATAATTTAATGTTTTTCGAACTGTTAATACAAAATACTATTGTTTATGTCAACTATGTCTAAAAACAAACCCAGGAAATTGTGTTTTTTTTTAAATTCCTCAATTTTTCCTCGACTTTTCAAGTATAGTGAGATAATACTAAATGGAAGTCACCAATAACAATTTGTTGAAAGATTTTTTTTATAAAATTATTTTCTTAAATTAACTTAGGACTTCGCTATTTTTTGCTACAATCTTCATTTTTTCTTCTACTGTGTAAATGTACAGAAATATAAATTAATAAAAATAAGAAACCATGATTGATTAAGTAATTTATTATTTATTATTATGGTCTTCCATCAGAATTAATTTTTGAATTTTTTCCAGACACTTTGTACTCATACTTAAATGATAATCAACAAAAATAAACCAACATAACTATTCAGGCAATTTGTTATTGTACAATATTATCTTTTTTATAATTAAGCTATAGAGTTGCTTCAAACAAAATCATTAAACAGCAGCAATAATTTATTATTAACTATAGTTATTTTTTTTAAATTAACTCAGAAATTTAAGTTTTTTATGAATTCTCACAATTTTGCCGTCTTTTATGTTAGGAAAAAATAATAAAATAATATTGAACGTCGACAAAAATTAAAAATTTCTTACTAATAATTGACATAGTTAAAGATCTGACCAAAATATGAAAAATGTATAAAAAACCGAAAATTTGTAGTTTAATTTATGGATAGATTTTTATAACCAATGATAAATTGTTAACAGTAGTTTTTTGTGAATATTTATTAATTTTATCTGATTATAACTGAAAATTTAATGAAAAGTGAAGGAATGTAGAAAAATACGTAAATATCCAGGTTTAGATTAACACAAGCTGCTTATAAACAATAATAAACTATTTAAATTATTTGGAAAACATCAGAATACCATCGAAAAGTTACAGGTTTAGTTTTGTTTGCACTTCATCAGGAAGGCTTGTCAGGGTTGACCCAAAAAATATTTAATAATTAAAATAAAATCTTATACACTTAATGTTAAGAAGTCTGTCGCAAATTTATAAAAAAAAACATCTTTTTAATATTTAAAAATGTATCAGCTTTAAGCAACCCCTAAATTTAGTTGTTTTTAAAATGAAAAACTGAGCGTTCCTTTTGAAACTTAAAAATTAGGAGAGGGATTGTAGTTGGAAAATGAAACAAAAGTGGAATTAGTTCTTGGACCCCCCTATTAAACAGCAATTGAGAAACTCTATCAAACTCTCGTTTCCTAATTTTCTGATAGTCCTGAAGGCTTGAGGGAGACTAAGTGCAGGATTTCGAGAAACGATTCTTCTTGACTAGAATCGACGAATCCGTGACGCTGATTCTTACAATTTCGTTCCGTATCCAAACTGACGACAAAAGGGCTGTAACTACTTTGGGAACTTTTATCTTTCGGGATTAATGGATGGATTAAAGTATTTGTGGTGGGATGCGGGCTGATTGGGGTAAATCGTGAGGGGATCAGAACTTGATTGGCTAATTTGTAAGTGTCCCCGGCAGCACGGCTCGAACTTAACAATCGATCGTGTCTCCCTCTGTACGGGGTTATCTACTACACTGGGATGCGCGTGGATCGTTACTGAGGGATTACTAATACTCTGACATTAGCTATTAAGAAGCTTGCGAAAAATCCTGAAGAATTTTGACCAGGCTATTTTTAAACAGAGATATTCAAGACCTAGCTGGATTTTTTCTCGAAAATGCAATTTTTATTAATGTAAGTTATTCTCATGTAAATATTTTTGGGATTTAAAAACACATTGCTAAAGCGTTCAATTTTCAGCGAGTAATTACAGTTTTAGTTAAAACCTTCGAAAAATATTTCAGAGTCCCCAATTTTAATAAATAGCATATCTCATTGAAAAATTTATTTAAAAAATTTAAGAGAAACTTTTTATAAACTTACAAAATTCCCGAAATCTTTGTCAAAACTTCCAAAACAATATTTAAAGATTCTAAAAAATATCTTAGAGAATCTGTATGATGAATATTATATCTGTTAAATATTTTTCTCAAATATTTAAGACGAACTTTTTAAAAATAGAACGAAATTTAAAATTCACAAAATTTTTGTCGAAATTTCCGAGAACAATACTTAAGACGTTCTGAAAAATATTAGATAATCTTTTCTTTAGTAATAATTCATTTGTTTTAAAATATTCTTCAAACAAGTCACGTATTACTTCTAGAAAAATTACAAAACAAAAAACCAACTCTAAATAATAGAAAAAATAATAGAAAAATCATGAAAAAAAAGAAAAATAATAGAAAAATAAATTCTTGGAAATAAAATTAATGTGATGGAATGTTGAAATGGAATGGAAAGTTGAATATTTAGCGAGCAAATATTTTTTACCATTAAAGATAAATGTTCCAAACACAAAGTCCAATTTAGAATAAAAAATTGATTTCTAAAAAAATAATTACATTAACAACTAAGTAGTTGAACTTCCAAGCAAAAGAGATGAATTTTTAACAAAATAGTTAAATCCTTAACCTTATAGAATATTTTTAATTCAATAAAGATGGAGTTCAAACCAAATATTTAAACTTTCAGCTAAAAAGTATATTTTTTAAATCAAAAGTAAAATTTTTAACTTTTCTGTTTAAAAAATTAATTTTCTCACGAAAAAGAATTCTCTACTAAATATATAATATATAGTATAGCTATCCTGAAAAAATTTGATTTTTAAGAAAACAGATAAATTTTAAATGAAGCAGGTGAATCTTGAAAAAATTAGTTATTTAGGAACTAAATATTTAATTTGATAAAAATTTAATCTTTTTTAATAAGTTAATAAATCAGGATAAAAATATAAAAATAATTAATTAAAAGATTTAATTTTCAACCCAAAATATTATATTTTAACAAAAAAGTTATTTTTTACCCAAAAAGTTAACTTTTTTAGCAATTGGTTGAATTTGCAATCACAAAAATATAATTTTCTACAAGTAAGTTGAATTTTACATGGAAATATAAATTTGTAATTAAAATGATCAATCTTCCATAAAATAGTTAAATCCTCAACAAAAATGTATTCAAAGCTTCTTAATATTTTCAGAAAATTTTTCATTTTTTTAAATGTTTGTATTTTATAAAATTGAAAAGGTCAATTTTAAGTATTTTATATTCCTATTTAAAACTTCTAGGAAATTATTTAAAATTCTTTAAAACCGCTTTTAACTTTGTTTTAGAATTCCTTTTTAAAAATAAAAAATAATAAAAAAATTGTCATTGAAGCTCAAGAAGAATATTGTATTCTCTTGAAAATCATTTTAATTCTTAAAGTGCTTCTAACCTTTTTTTAAATCTTGAATAATCGATATTTTGTTATTCATTTTAAAAATTATCTACGTTCTTCCTAAATTAAAAAAATATTCAATATTAAAAGATTGTCTTAAAATCTTAAGAATTGTGTTATGACAGTTTCGGAAACATTTTGAAATTTTTTAAAATGTTCTTAAATATTTTCCTTCAAAATTAAAAATTGACAAAATTTCTCCCAGCAATCTCAATAAAATGTTTTTATTCTGTTGAAACTTTTCAAAACTCTTAACATTTACTTTTTTTGAAATTTTCCAAAATCTGCATTTTGTTCGACAGTTTTTATAAATCCTCTCAAGATTTAAGATATATTCCAATATATTAAATACTTTTGAACATAATTTTAAATAATTCAGTTCTTCAAACAAATTTTTAAGATCCAAACGAATTTTTTGAATAATGTATAAATCTGGCCGACTCTTTTTTGAGGTATTTGGACTATTTAGAACGAAAAATTATCCCTTTAAAAACAGACCTAAATTATATAAAATTTGTTTCCAGAAATCTTGTTGCCAGTATCAGTAATTTTTGTGTCACTGGTACAGATAATATTACGTTGTATAAAATTCGTATCTCAAGATATTTTAAGTTTTCACCTATAATTTAACTTTTCTAATCTCTTTAAAATTTGAAAAATGTTTTAAAGTATAAATTGATAAACAAACATTAAGAGCCAAAGTAATCCCCTTTGTATGAAATTATTTTAGAATTTAATTATCTTCTTACATTAATAACGCTTAGAAATATTAATAAAGAAATTTAATTATAAAATACATTATTTTAAGTTTTGATAGACACCCTATAATTAATAACAGTATCCAGATGTGATAAATTTAAAGAGATTAAAATTGTTCTACTCCAGGGTTGCTTTGCCGTATCTAAAGGAATTCAGAAAATTCTTGTTGATTGTGGGTACAGAAGAGAATTTCATTTACGAGATAACTTTTACTGCTGTGAAAATTTAAAACGGAAAGAGAATCCATAAGAAAAAGGGGATCCATAAGAATTCAATGTTGATTACATTACCAATGGATGCAATTAATTATACAATACTTTTTAATGCAAGCCTTCTTATCAGGCAATCACGTATCTTTTTGTGTGTATATATGAAGAGGGATGGGGTGAGTGTTTAAAATCCAATCGTCAAAGAGGAAGAACTTGTGCTAATAAACAGCTCAGAGGTAAACTAGTTTATGGATAGCCCCTTACTAAATGGGTTAAGCGAAAAAAAGTATTTCCCTTATTTTCCCCGATAAAACAAATAAAATTTTCCTCAGGGAATTTCGAGGATTGAGAGCGTAATTCGTAAGAGAAGCATCTCGAGTGGTCAAGACAAGTTAATGTGCGGCGGGTGTAGGCTGACCACTGGACTGATTTACATCACACCCCTTTACCGGAACGGTTGAACACTATAGGGAGCTTGCGGTTAACGGAGGGATGTGGTGTGTGATCAAGGTACCGGTTCTCATTAAACACAAAAGTAAAATGGGTTTCGCTTGTATAGAAAACTTGATCCGATAAAAAAGGACTAATCGCCTATTTAAATCGCGGCCAGAGAAAGAATGTTCAATTTGTCAAACTCAATTTGAAAGTTTTGTTATCAAGCATAGGTCAGTGGGACACCATTCCGAAGCAACATGAAAAAGTTCCGTTCCCAAGGAAAAGCGAAAAAACATTACATTGTTATTTGAAAATACACAAACATTAAACAAGATTTTTATGACCTACTGTTATCACTGATTTGAAAGAATTCCCCAGAAGTGAAACTGATCTGATTGAATACATAGTTGAATTCGCAGAAATATTAAACAGACTTAGAGTCCTGCCTCTACTTGTGCTAGTGGATTTAAATGAGCGCTTTGATGTCGATACACTATGGGTTCACCTGGCGTTAAATTTTACTATAAATTACCGGATTGCTTTAGGATATTCAGATGCGAGTCTGAAGCTATTTGTTAAGCCTATTTGAGTCGCAAACAGAGATAGGAATGTTTAATTTGTCAAAATCAATTTGAAAGTTTTGTTAACAAGCATAGGTCAGTTGGACAGCATCCTCGACTTGAAGCAATATAAAGAATGTTATCACTGATTTAAAAGAGTTCCCCAGAAACGAAACTGATATGATTAAATCCAGAGTTGAATTATCAGAACTGTAAAACAGACTTAGAGTCCTGCCTCTACTTGTACTAGTGGATTTAAATTAACGATTGGATGTGGATACACTATGGTTTCACCTGGCCATAAATTTTCCTATAAATTATCGGATTGCTTTAGGATATTCAGATGCGAGTCCGAACTTGGAGCAACATGAAGAAGTTACGCTCCCACGGAAAGGCGGAAAACATTACAGTGTCATTTGATAATATACAAATATCAAAGAAGATTTTATTACCTACTGTTATCACTGATTTTAAAGAATGCCCTAGAAACGAACCTGATCTGATTGAATACAGAGTGGCATTCCCAGAAATATTAAACAGACTTTCAAGTAATACATCTATTTGTACTAGTGGATTTAAATTACCGATTGGATGTGGATGCACTATCGTTTCACCTGGCCATAAATTTTACAATTAATTATCGGATTGCTCTATGATATTTAAATGCGAGTCCAAAGCTATTTGTTAATAACTAATCGACTATTTAAATCGTGACCAGAGAAAGAATGTTCAATTTTTTCAATCTTAATTTGAACGTTTTGTTATCACGCATAGGTCAGTGGGACAGCATCCTCTACTTGAAGCAACAGAAAGAAGTTCCGTTTCCAAGGAAAAGCGAAAAGCATTACATTGCCATTGATAATATACCAATGTTAAGCAAGATTTTTATCACCTTCTGTTATTACTGATTTAAAAGAATTCCCCAAACACGAAACGGTTCTGATTGAATAGAGAGTTGAATTCGCATAAGTACTAAACAGACCTAAAAACTATTTGTCCTAGTGGATTTTAAATAACGATTGTATGTGGATGCACTATGATTTCACCTGGCCATAAAGTTTCCTATAAGTTACCGGATTGTTTTGAGATATTCAGATGCGAGTCCGAAGCTATTTGTTAAGGACTAATCGCCTATTTAAATCGCGACCAGAGAAAGAATGTTCAATTTGTTAATGTTAATTGGAAAGTTTTGTTCTCAAACATAGGTCAATTAGACAGCATACTGGATTTGAAACAACAGGAAGAAGTTCCGTTCCCAAGAAAAAACGAAAAACATTACATTGTCATTTATAATATACAAATATTAAATAAGATTTTAATGACCTACTATTATCACTGATTTGAAAAAGTTCTTCAGAGACGAAACTGATATGACTGAATACAGAGTCGAACTCCCAGAAATATTAAACAGACTTTCACGTAATGCCTCGATTTTTACTAGTGGATTTAAATTACTGATTGGATGTGGATGCACTATGGTTTCACATAGCCATAAATTTTATTATAAATTACTGGATTGCTTTAGGATATTCAGATGCGAGTCCGAAGCGAATTTGTTAATTTAAATTTGAAAGTTTTGTTATGAAGCATAGGTCAGTGGGACATTATCCTCGACTTGAAGCAACATGAAGAAGTTCCGTTTCCAAGAAAAAGCGAAAAGCATTACATTGCCATTGATAATATACCAATATTAAACAAGATATTTATAACCTTCTGTTATTGCTGATTTGAAAGAATTCCCAAAAAACGACACTGATCTGATTTAATGGAGTAAAATTCGCAACAATATTAAACAGCCCAAAAAGTCACACCTCTATTTGTACTAGTCGATTTAAATTAACGATTTGATGTGGATGCACTATGTTTTCACGCGGCCATAAATTTTACTAGAAATTACCGGATTGCTTTAGGATATTTAGATGCGAGTTCGAAGCTATTTGTTAAGCTATGAAATGTACAGAAATTTCAAAAGATCCTTTCTTTGTTATTATTACGGATTCACTTTTGGAAATAAAGGATATAAAAAAACAATACATTTAATCAAATAGAGCAGAAAATTACATAAAAATATTTAACCCTCAGAAATCGAGGAAACTAAATCGTAATCTGTATACCTTCTCATCTGGGAATCAAAGAGATCTGTCAAATCTTCTGAAATTATCATCAAAACATTATTATCCAAAACTATACTGCAAGTAGTCAGAAACGATTAAAAAAACTAAAAAAATCTTAGAAAACCGGAGAGACCAATGCCCCCATTGAATAGGATCAGAACGGGGCAGTCTAACTGGGTCAGGAAATTTCCGGTCTTCATAAATTATAAATCTGTCGACTAATAAAGTTACAATGATAAACTTATTCATCTCAAAGTCGGAACAGGCTTAAAAAAATTCTTTCTGATCCAAATATATTTAATAATGTACTGAACTATCTTTAAGCCAACGATGTGCGGAGTCTCATCTAATGGAAGCATTTAAAAGTATTGTATGTGTTATCATTTTCGAGAATTCTTACATATGCTAGTCGTGTTTGATATTTACATTCAGTGATTAGCATCAAAGACATGATGTTTGTTCTACAACCACAGAATTTTAAAAACCTATTGCAATTGCTAATAACCACTGCTGTTGATACAACTATAAGTCCTCATTTTATAAAAAAGATTAATATGATATTATTGTAAGTAGACTTTCGGTCAAACTGAAATGAAACACAAAAAAAAATTGTTATTAGTCCTTTTGTGAATTATGTATTTAATTATTATTGACATTTATAAAAATGTACGATTACACAGGCACACGAAAAAAGGTCTTGTTCACCAGACGAGATAAACATTTCTACACATTTTTGGGGTCGCTAAATCCGAATTAAAAGTTCACTTGACTTGGCGAGGATGCATTTCATTCAGAACCTTGAAACGTATAGAAATGTTTATCTCGTCTGGTGAACAAGACCTTTTTTTCGGGTGCCTGTATTATTAACGAAAATGGATCTTGACGTTTTCAAAATAATTTTTGCTAGTAGCAGATGCCAGAATCAAATTTACACTGAAAGCTGCGTAAGCTGAAATAATCACTCTAAAATAAACTGTACCGTAGACTAAAAATAATATTATAATACTAAAAAAAATAAATTTGCAGATACTTTATAATAATACTAAAAAACAAGAATAATGTGAAAACTGGAAATTAAAATAGAAAAGGGATATTTGCATTCCATTGCATTTCCATCCCATCATTTGTTTTTAATTTTTTACAAGTCCAATTATAGTAGTAAGGTTTAGTTTCTTTACAATGATAAACTAAAATTTAGTTTAAGATACATTGAATTCAAATTGTTCAGGTTAGAAAATTGTCAATGTTTATGAGAAAAAGCAGAAAAGTCAAGAGTAACAAAAACTGCTACTGTATTGAAATTTTATTTATCAATGATAAAAATTAGAAGATATCTTTTTTATCAAAGTAAAAATTAAAATAAGTAGCAAAGAATACAAAGCTGGTTTTTTGAGAAAATTGACTTTTTTTTATTTTAGGAAAACCGCCGAATTTAAAAAAAAATTTAATCTTTGAATTTTCTGGTTGACAGAGACAAAAGACAATATACGCTAATTTCCTCTAAAAGATAACACATTTCGTTTTTAAGAGATACTGAGATTTCAAATGTATAACCTTTTATAATTCAAAATCTATTAAAGTCTTTTACAATAGCTTGACATTTTATGAAGCTGCTGTAGATCTCTTGGAATTTTTTTAAGTACCCTAAGGTCTTTAAAGTGCTATGAAATCACTTTAAACTCTTAAAATCTTTTAATATTTCTTGCAATCGCTTAAAATCTCTCAAAATATTAAAAATCTATATCGTCTAGTAAATAAATTCTTTGAAAATCATAAAAATATTACAAGATGCATTAGACATTAACCTAAAACATTTGGAATATTTTGAAATTTTTCGTAAATCCCCATAAATGTTTTCAATCTCTTAAAGTGTCCTTGAGATTATTGAAAACACCCTAAAATAGTTCATACCCTTTGAAACATTTTAAATTCTTAAAAATATTTTACAGTAACTTGAAAGTTTTTGAACTGTTTAAATTTTCTAGGAATTTTTTGAAATAACCTCTAATCTTTAAAACCCCTTCGAGATTTCTTCAAATTCTTAAAACACATTAAACAATCCTCAATATTTTTTAAAATCTTTAAAATCGTTTACTTTTTGAGAATACATTCTTTGAAACTGATTAAAATGTTATGTAATCCATTGCAAATTTTTAAATATCCCGAAACCCCAAAATTCTTTAAAAAAAAAATTAAAATCTTGCAAAATTTGAAACTCTTTTTTTCAAAGCAATCGATTTTTCAAATCCCCTAACATCATTAATTTACTGATAAATTACTTGAAATATTTGTATTCTCTTGAAACCTTAATTATACTAACTTAAAGGATTTTAAGTCCTTCAAAACATTTAAAAAACCTTCTATACATTACTTGAACCTCAGAAAAATGCATTGAAATACTTAAAATTAGACTAAAATATTTTAAATTCTATTAAATCTTTAAGGAAGGGTTAAAATTTGTTTCAAGCTGTTGAAAATCTTTTGAAGTCTTGTAAAATACACCAAAGATTTATCATCGTTTTAAATCTCATCCGATTTGTAAACATTTATTACAGAATTTTCAAAATCGTTTATTTATTGCGAATACATTTTTTGAAATACGTAAAAGTATTTTAAAATCTGTTAAAATCCCGTGAAATTTTATGAAACCCAATCATATTCCTTGAAATATATTAAAAATTTCGAAGTCATATAAAAATCCTTTAAGATAATAGAAAATTTATTTAAATACCCTATAAGGAGCTTTTAAAATCGCCTGAATTTAATGTAATTCTTGAAAATTTTATCAAATCTTTGGCCTTTAAAATGTTTGTAAATCTTGAACCTTTTTTTTACATTCCTTCTAGCCTTTTTTAATACCTTATTTTAATAAAAATATTTTAGCCTGGATTTAGCCGTAACATTTTAAAACAATTATAATATTTAATAACATAAAAGGCTTGTAAATTTTGCATATAAATTTAAATCCGTTAAAATATTATGAAATCCTATAAAGATCCTTTGAAATCTTTGACATTCTCTAAAGTACTGTAGTATCATTGAAAATATCCTAAAATATTTTAAAGCCTGTCAAATCTTAAAAAAAAACTTATACAGTTGAAAAAAATCTTCGCAATTACATAAATTTCTTCAAATCTCTTAAACTCGTTTGAAATCTGATAATATTCGTTTCAACATCTAGGGCCTTCTAGGGATGCATTTAAATTTATTTCCCGATTTTTCACAAAATGAGATCATCCTTACCAGATACCAGTATTTCCGTTTTTTTCAAGCAGGGGAGCCATTCTTTTTTAAAAGCTTTGTTTCTAGATTTGTGTTCGATTTTTTTGTTGCCTTAAGGCCATGGAGGTGGGCAGTTGGAAAACAGAGCGTTTTCAACTGGCGTCGGGCGACGTGCGTCCAGACGCTGCGTTTCCGGCTTCCTGTCTCCTTACAATTCACAGACAGTTTCTACGGACACCGGTACAAAACGAGAAGCTGCGTGATGGACTCGCGAAAGATAAGGACCATTCAAAAGGAAGACAAAACGTTTCAACCTACCCGCACCGACGTGGCGATTCCCCTCTTCAGCGGCCAGTTTATGACGAAGCAGCACAATGAGCAAAACTTTTATTATTACGCCCTGCGGCATGATACCGCAGAAATTTTCGTATGTTTCTGTTTATCTGATATAACGTATTTGTATTTCTGAGATCTCGTCATTTTTCGATTCTTATTTTCGAGTTCAAAGTTTCAGAATGTGAGACTTATGATCACTGCAATTTTCAGGAAATTCGAGAAAATTTTATAAGTTTAAAGTTTTGAAAGTTAAGTTTTTTCTGAAACAAGAACTTCTCATTCGCTCCGTAGGTAGAGTTCTTAAATGCTCAAGAATTTATGTTAAGCAACTGCTCATGAAAATATGCTCAGCATTTAAGTTGGAACATAGCATTTATAGAGAACTCAAGAGAATTTAACGCAATCATTGTTTAAGAAATATATATCATAATCAATGCATATATTTTTACAAAAACATTCTAGAGTGAGACAAGCATATCCTTTTTAAAATTACGGAGTTGCTACAGATCAGGTAATTCCAGAAAAAGTCAGGGACTGCTCAGGGAAAATCTGATAGAGTAAGGGAATTTAAAAAATAATAAAATTGAAGTTTTATTATTCTGATTAAAAATCGCTACTATTTGGTTGAAATTAATTTTTGTTTTGTTTGAGAATTCGAACTATTTTGTCACAAAAATCATCTAATTTGATAGAATTTAACTATTTTTTCTATAAAATTAAAATACTTTTCGGTAACCATATCATTAATTTGTTAAAATTTAATTATTTGTTTGCAGATTCATCATTTTAGTTCAAAAAACCTTTTTTCTTGTTGACAATTTAATTATTTTGTTAAAAACTAATTGTTTGAACATAAAATCTAACTCGCATATTCTTCGTTTTTGATTGAAAATTAATCTTTTTTGATTCAAAATTCAAGTCATTGGTTAAAAGTTTGCCTTTTTGATTTTAGAATTAAACTATTTCGTAGAAAATTTATGTATTTTCTTAAAAAATCATTTTCTTGCTGTGTAAAAAATTAATCTTCTTCTTTGAAAAAATTTTTCCTGTTCAAAATCTAAGTAATGCAATTGAACATTCATAATTTTCTTTTTTAATTTATTTTTTTACTTGAAAATTAATCTTTTTGATTAAAATTCAAGTATTTTAGTTAAAGATTATTTCAAAATAGTTTAAATTGATGGCTTTGATTAAAAATGTAATTACTTCATTAAAAATATGCGTTTGTTTTCCGTTCATGGTTAAACATTGATCTTTTTTAGTTTTAAATTCGTCTCTTCAGTTGAAAAATTATCTTTTTTAGTCAAAAAATATTTTACTAACTGAAAATTTAAGTATTTAATTCTTGGTAGAGAATTTAACTTTTTAGTTGAAAATCCATGTATTTGGTTGAAAATTTAATTTCTTAGTTGAAGATTTATCATTTTAGTTGAAAATTCACTTTAATTATTCCATTTGTTGTGGGAAATTTACCTTCTTTTATGAAAATGTAATGTTTTTCGTTAAAAAATGTTCTGTTTTTTAGAAAATTAAACTATTTTTTTAAAAATGTTTTTGGATGAAGATTCATCGCTGTGATTAAAAATAATTTCTTTGACTAAAACACTTTTCTTTTTAGTCTAAAATTAATTTTCTTAACCGAAGATGAAACTATTTTATTTTTGTTTGAAAATTTATATTTTTAGTTGAAAATTAAATAATTTTTCTAAAAACTTGTTTTTGTTTTGTTTCACAACTAACATAGTTGACAAAACTTTTTTTTTTAATTTAAATATTTGGTAAAAAATTAATATATTTGATAGAAAATTCGAATCTCGAGGGAAAATATTTAATCTTTTCGGCGACTAATTCATCTTTTTGTTTAAAATTATTTTAAAATTTAAATATTTAGTTAAAAATACATAGTTAAAAATTAGGGTTTTCTAATTTAGAATTATTTTAATCTGAAAATGAAACTGTTCAATTTTTGGTAAAAAATTTATTTTTTTCGATAGAAATTTAATCTTCTTCTATAAAAATTACACTATTTCGTTGAAAATTCACTTTGTTTCATTGAAAATTATGTTTTTTACTGAAAATTTAATTATTCCATATTAGGTTGAATATTTGTCTATTTTCGGCGAAAAGTTAACTATTTATTATCTCATTATTTTAAACTTCATCGTTTCAGTTAAAAATTAATTTCTGTAGCTGAAAATGTAACTATTTTGTTTAAAATTTGTTCCTTTTTAGGTCAAAATTGATCTTTTTAGTTAAAAATTTATGTAGTTGGTTAAAAATTAAATTTTCGTTTCGTTGAAGATTTATCATTTTAGTAGAAAATTTCTATTAAATTATTCCATTTTTTATGAAAAACTTAATTTTTTATAGAAATGTTATCTTTTCTGTTAAAAATGTCCGGTTTTATAGAAAATTTAAATATTATTATTTTTTTGTTTTTTATGGAAATATATTAATTATATTTACTTTATTTATACTTTAATTATTTATACTTTAAAATCATTTGAGTTCTTAGAGATATCATAAGATTTCTTAAAAATCTTTGAGACCTCCAAATCTTTTTAAGCTCCCTTAAACTTCTTTGAAATCATTTAAAATAGTGTAAAATTGACAGAAATTAATTCGACTTTTTTTAAATCCTTTAAATTTTCTTAGGCTCCATAAAATCTCTTGAAAATCCTTAACATTTTTTAATTTTCTTAAATTCCTTTGAATCTCTTAAAATTTATGAACATCTTTTTATATAACTTCTTTATAACTTTTTCAACGTTCTTTTGAATAAATTAAACTTATAGAAATACTTTTGAATCTTTTAAAAATAAACTCAAAAATCGTGTCCGATTTCTTGATAACCCTTAAACTGCTGCTATTTTTCTTTTGAAATCTCTTCAACTCCTTTACAATCATCTAAAATCTTTTGAATTTTCTCGGAATAGACTAAAATTAATTTAAACCTTATAACAAAATTTACGTTTTTTTAAATAAAACTTGAGGTTCTTTAAATTCACTCAAACGGTCTTTATATCTTATAAAATAACTTTTAAATCCTTAAGCCTTTTTGAATTATTTTTGAATTATTTTTAAATCCTTAAAAAAAGAAACTTCAAAATCACGCCAAGTTCCTAGTCATTCCTTAAATCATTTAAATTCTTAGAAATATAGTAATATATAATTTTTTTAGCTGAATCCTTTTTGGTTGAAATATAACGTCTTTCGTTGAGAATTTATCATTTTTGGTTGAAAATTTGAATACTTAGAGGGAAGTGGAACTACTATATTAAAATAAAAATAATTAAGTTGAAGATTCATAACCTCAATGGACAAAACCTTTTTTCTTGTAAAAAATTTAATTATCTTGTTAAAAATTAAGTTTTTTAACTACAAATTTAACTCATACATATTTCGTTTTTGGTTGAAAATTAATATTTTATAATTCACAATCCAACTCATTGGTTAAAAGTTTGCCTTTTTGAGTTTAGAATTATAACTATTTCGGGGAAAATTCATGTATTTTCTTGAAAACTCGTTTTTTTCATGTGGAAAATTAATCTTCTTTTTTTAATTTTTTTTTTTAATTAAAGCGGTTAAATTAAACATTTCGAATTTTAATTGTAAATTTATTTTTTTAGTTGAAAATTCAACTTATCAGTTTAAAAATTCATGTTTTTGATTAAAATTCAACTATTTTATTTAAAGAATAATTCAAAATAGTTGAAATTTATCACTTTAATTGAAATTGTAATTACTCTGTCAAAAAATGTTCATTTTTTTATTATAATTTCTTTTTTAACTGAAAATTTACCTATTTTACTTATGATTAAAAATTGATCTTTTTTAGTTTTAAATTCGCCTATTCAGTTAAAAATTTATCATTTTTAGTCCATGATTCCACTATTTCGTTGGAAATTTATGTATAATTTGTTAAAAATTCGTATATTTTGTTATAAAATTCAACTTATTGGTTGAA